>WSUD01000113.1:0-34772 GCA_019633495.1 Tulasnella sp. 427 | reverse complement strand
AGCGATTCGCGCGAGGGGAGCGATTCGCTGAAATAGGACGATTCGCTCCATTGAACACTCCAAAATACAATAAATAAAATAAATGGACCTTTTGAGATAATTTGATGTGCGCGTAATGTGTGGTGCCTAAGTAAATCCCAACTGGGAAACGGCATTCCCACGTTGGGAGGCCTGCAAATCGCAGAGGTTAGCGAGATTCCAACAAATTCGAAAGTTAAAGATACATAAGATAATATTTTACTTTGTGGGCCCTACGTCAGGTGTGGCATCGCTGTTTCCGACTCCTCATGTCGTGCGCTGTATTAGGGTCGTTGGACACACCAGTCACAAACACCCCCGTACGCGCTCTCCTTCGTCCCGTTCCCCACCTGCACGACCCACCTGCACGATCTCCACCGTCGGATCGGAGTTCCTCTTCTCTTGAGCCCTTGAAAAGGTCCGAAGGAGGTGCGGTCCAAACCATAAGGAAAAGTCGTCGGGCCAAATCAAAACCAACGAGCGACTCGCCTCGATTCACCCGAGCACCTCAACCTTGACGCCGCAGCAGATAGCAACTCCCTATCGATGCATTGCTCCCAAAGTCAAAACCGAAACAAACGACCGACGGGTCCACCGGGAAACCATCCAAGCTGCCCTTGTCCCTCACGCCGCCTATGGAGACACCTCGTCTTTCACCTCCGTTCTCGTCTTTCACCTCCGTTCTCGTCTTTCACCGCCGTCCTCCACGTCGTCTCCGACTAAATCCCGTCATTCGCACGACGTGACCTCTACTTTTTCCGACGATGCCATTGGTCGTCGGCGAAGTTACAGCGACGGCGGTTACGACTCGTACAGCAAAGCAATGGCTTGAACCTATCTGAGGGAAAGACCGCCGGCGTCGTCCCAACCCTCTCCCGGACAACATTCGTCCAAGGTGACGACGGGCGACCCCGATGACAGTCTGTCCAGAGACGACATTCGAGCGCAATACGAATCATATCGCTACATGCAGCAGAATGGAGGGACCAACGACGGCGAGGACGTATCACGCTGACTGACGGTTCTACCGCTACTCCGGATGGAACGGCTACCGCTGAGCCTAGACTAGGTACGGCACCATAACCTCCTGCTGATACGTTTGTCGCTAATGGCTCTTCTCCGTCTCCTACATCCCCAACCACCCTCTCATGCGTCGCTTACAACCGCTACCGCGAATCCAGCCTCTCAAGTCCCCCATGAACCCCACAGCCGAGGACTTCCTCTAGCCGCTACACGGCGCCAACGCCAACTCCGGCAGCAGTAGTTGAAGCCGTGGCCAACCAATCAAGCTCCGGAGCGGCCAACCACCATGGCTCACCCAACTCTCTCCCGTGTAGCGGCCGTGCTTTTGTGCATCGCATTCATCGTCGTCTTGGTGTACTTAACTCCGTCGCCGTGCGGTCGCAGCTAAAGCCCGAGCGCTTCGAGGAGGCAGCGACGCGAATCCTCCGCTGCGGCGATCGAACCCGACTAGGTCGTTGCGCGCAAGAGCGGCTCAAAATACGCAATACGAGTTTAGTATAGGAAATGTACCGAACAATCTTTCGAGCGACTCTTCTCGCCAGCCGACGTCTCCCAACCGTCTGTCTACCCCCCTTGGCGACTCGTCCGATCATCGGGCCCATGCTTTACACCGGGTCGGCTTGTGGAACCTCCCTAACGCCGGAAACAGCTCAATGTTGATTGAAGGTTGCCTAGAAGTCTCGGAAATGGGGAGGAAAGGATGTGGAGAGGGAATCGGAGGAGATTGGGACTCAAAGAGGACGTTAGAGCAAGGACGCTCATTCTCTAACAGCAACCTGAATGTAGTATAAACTCGTATATATTTTGATATATGTGAATGCGCACTAATCCTAGCCGCGACCCCCCCCTCCAAGTCTCTTAATCTGGTCGCCTCTTGGCTTCAGAGCGGTACTTTTTCTTGCTCTTCCCAAGAATCCAACTAGGTGAGAAGTCGTCTTTGATCCAAAGACAATATTTGCTGTGATTCGGGTGTGTAAACTCTCCCGGCGTTGCCACCTTCCATTGCACTTTGGGGGTAGTGACAAGGACCCAAGCTTGCACGCCGTTCGGATGATAGTGTAGCTGTATATCACCCTCCTTGAGACCTTTTATGCTGTCGTCTGCGTTTACAAGCGGCTCCAATCCTGATGTTCGATGCCAGGTGACCTTCGTTTTTCCCAGTTCTCTATTGAAGGTCTTCTCAAAGGATTCCGATCTGTCAGAGCGATGCAAAGATTGCAGTAAGTACTTTCAGCCCATAGCAGAAGGAAGGAAAACAAAAGCTCACTTTGGGGGAGGAAGCTTTTCTAGTGCCTTTTTCTTCCGTTCACGAAGATGGTGGGCTTTGGGGGCAGGCGACGGTGTGGTTACGGCAGGCGCTGTTGAAGTGCTCGAGAATTCCGCATCGGTTTCATCATCATCAGCTTCACCGAGAACAGTCACAACATGAAGTTCAAGCTCGGCTGTAGGGACTCTTTCTATCTTGTGTAGGCCACCTTGTCCAGATGTAACTTTCTGGTTTATTGTTCTGGAATCGGTCGAAGTGACCAAAGAAGCCTGAGAGACTCGTCGAATAACCTTCTAGCAGGAAGCAGCTATGGAGTCGGTTCCCAATATCACACGCATACGTAGACAGCCTGTAGCTTTACTCACATTGGGAATGCTCATGTAGTGATAGGGGGATATGGGAATTGGAATGAGAGATTATGGATTCGAACAGGGGAATCGAACACCTTCTACTCTGGATCCCGTGCTTCGGTCCCAATCAAGACGCCGTCCTCAACAGAGTTTTGGCCGCTGCGAACCCTAAACAGCATCATCCTTCCCCACCTCCTCCACTCTTATTACTCTTCAATGCGTCAAGATTTTCGGTTGCGTCATATCCTTCAAGGCTATCTGGCGGAATCGCCTGTCCGGATTTGTTTTTCCGATGATGCACAGTACCTCATTCTGGGTGGCACGGACGGAGGAAACAGAGTAACAGTCATTGAGTGTGAACACTACACCCCAATACATCAAATATGTCTTCAAGCAGGAGTGAGGGTGAAACATGTACTTTGGGCAGACACCAAAACCTTGGCGCTCGCCCTCACGGACAGAAGGATTGTGACAGTTGCAGTCTCAAACGATGTAGGTCTTTGTCCCTTTGATATCATGTTAAGTACGTCCTGCTTTTGGAGGAGCTGAATTCTCTTCCAAAATAGGGGTGTAACATTGCCGGGTGGCTTCCTGAAGAGCTCAACACGATACCCGAGGCTCTGACTACAGCCGGTCGGCGGAAACTGGCTTCAGCTGGAACGAACAAGTTCACAATATGGAAAGAGGACTCCGGTAAAGATTCTCAATGCCTCATCTTGGCCATGCGTTTACTGATTAAACTTTGCTCCAGGACTCGACCCATATGTTCGGCTGAATGAAGTTTCCCTTTCGACTTCGAACGACACTATCAGGTCCCTCTGGCTCACGGAAGATGATCGCCTTTTAATTCAGACTACCAACGGTCAAGTAAAGTAAGTCATATTTCAAGGATTGGCTGTTAAGATGATCTTATATCTCTCATCCCGGATCATAGACTGTGGGATCCCCACACCAAGACTCAGGCGCGAATGAATGGCATTCTTGAAATTGGGCAAGTCATCTTATGTGTTATACGATTCTCAGCTAATCAAATGTCTGCTAGCTCATTGTCGTTCTCTAAAGACTTGCAGTATGCCGTCGTGATTGCTGATGGCATGGCCCAGCTCTACGCTGTGTCTCTGAGGGATAGAGCATTCTATCCAATAGGGCACGTAGAGGCCGCAGCTTCTGCTAGCAATATTGAGGTCATATGTGATAGCGACACAGTTGTTGTTATGTATGGCGCTGTACAAGGCGGCCTAGCTCGTATCGACTTCACCCCTGCCCGTCGATTTGGCCGATCCATCATTTATGGAGAGGGTGAGTGGGGGAAATCTCATGGTTTCAGGTACTTTCTGTCTAATACAATTTCAAAGGGAGCTCTGTAATTCGTCACGTCGCGGTGGGCATTCCCTGATCAATCTGTTTACCTCAGCGCTCATGAGGATAATGTAGCTGGCTCAACGACCGGAGTCCGTCGAACTACTTGCTGCAAGTGTAGTGGAGAGAACTTCGCTCGACATCGTCGTACATGTATGGGAGACAAGACCTTCCGGAGAAGGTGACGCGGACACGAGGAAAACATGTATCGCAACTAACAGAATCTCCGCTCTCTTAGGAACTTCAATCCATACTTTGGAGAACTTCTCCATTCCAAGAGCTGATATTGATATGCAAATTCGAAACTTAAGCAAGAAGCGTCAACTGCTTGTAGTCCGCAAGGTCCTGAGTGTCCGATGGTTGCCACAGAGCGTGAAGTCGCTGGTACTAGAAGTTCCTATCGATGCAATCATAGTAAGCGGATCTCACCATCATTGACCATATGTCTCATTACCTTTTTTGTAAGCGCACCGGACTTGGGATATTGGCGTTCGCAATCACAATCGTCTTCCTCAACGCAAGTCTTCCACCAATCGCATGCCACGACACTCGGTCACCCTATCGCGTTCTCCTCTACATGGCGGCAACAGTCATCAAGAGATTCTTGACCACAGCTCTATTCCCAGTCACTGCATCCGCGAACTCAGCAAGCTTGGCAATGACTCGGTGGTGGGGTCAATTCGAGGATTGTGTGCTCGTCTGCTCAATAGGACTTTCAAAAATGGCAAGAATGGGAGTATACCTACTGGAAGAAGCACTTGACCGAGCAGGTATTGAGATGTGGCAGACTGCTTGTAAGCTGGGCCAGGGTATGTTTGATCCAGAGATTTGCGGGGTGAGCGAAGGAAGGGTGGAGGCGGAGGCGGCGGTGGTGGTGGCAGCGGCGACCTTCGGTGGTACGGTTTGTAGGATAAAGGAGGGCCTTAAGTACCAAGGAGAGTGTTCAGGAAATCTTCTGGGCTATTGATGGCTATATCCAATTATATTCTATGATGCAGTCTTTTGGGCATACGTATATAGGCAAATGGAGTGGACGATTCAAAATAAGGGTATTCAGCACAACACTAAGAAATGGCTTCAAGCCTCCTGTATTCGGAAGCAAAGAATCAAACCACTTAAAAGATCTGAATTAGCTCGTTCAATCCAGTAAATGCACTATGTTGGTCACCAATAATCTTTACCTTCACTCCAAGTATCGAACAATGAGACACTGCCGACTAAACTCCTCCGACGTGGTCCGTAGCGGGCAAAGAGCCACAGGGCCTAGTATATCTTGTGATGAGATGCAAGTAAGGGAAGTTTTGAATGCGTTGTAATAAAGCTTGCAGTGAAGGTCCGGCCAGTTCAGATAAGGGTCCAAGCTTGCATCGGTTTCCGTCAACGGAAGAAGCTCCCTCACAAGGAGAATGACCGATGCTTTATCTTGAATCAGAAACTCTTTGTCGTGTGGTTGCTCTAATGTCATGATTCGTTCAATACGACCTGCTGCGACCCGCCCTGATGGTGATCGAAAGACCAATGTGCTATCCCGAGTATGGACAGGGGCAGCGGATAGGTCTTGGGACGTTAGGTTTGGGACGTACTTCCGCCCACGTCCTGTTATTGAAGTGATATCTTGACCCCATTTCCATCTATCGTGGTCGTATGACTCCAAACAAGTTCTCTCCTCAATCCTCAGGCTATTGGTCTGGGCTTTGTCCACGATGCATGCAACCCATGCACCCTTGCCCAGAGCAACATAGTCTCTTTCCAGTGTTCCGCGATATAGCCCGCGTATTTTGGCGTCCATAATTGGATAGAACTGATGCAATGTTGAGGGTAGGGTACGATCTGAGAACAGAGCTCGAAGGTTGGCGGATCGGCAGAAGCTTAACATCATCGTCTTTTCCATGTAACCTATAAATTAATACACGGATGAGCTTTTAGAGATTAGGTGATTAAAATATGCAGACTTACCAAACCGGTTGTTCGTTGGGATTTTCTGCAGCATGCCATTGTACCTTTCGGGACCCAATGCGTTCCATGGAGGTACTGGCCCCAGCATGTTAAGAAAATACGGCATGTGAAGAGCGAGATGATGGCTTTGAACCAAAGTCTCCGTTGGGAAAAGGTTCCGTAACTCGCCAAGGTATTCCTTCATGTGTGCTTGGTACTTTGTGATTCGATCCTCGTCCATTTCGTGAGACGTTGCAAGACTGACAGCCACAGCCAAGTGTAGGAAGTGATCAAGCATTTTGTGATACCGAACCTCACTGGTTTCCAGCTTCCAAAGGCGTGGAAGGCTGATCACCATGTGGATGAGAACGGCAGTACGGTATTCGTCAGCACTGAGCTTGCCGTGCCCTTTACTGCCCATGTGCTCGGGAGCCTTTTGGTACCCTGTGGGTAGAATAGTGGCATTGCGGTCCTCCCGAATTGCATCCAACATACGGAGTCCAAGGACAGTTCTTTGACCATGCGCTGAAATTCCCCGTCCGCGTAAAGACTTTGTTTGCACGACTCTTTCCGGCCCTGATAACAGTCGTCCCTATGAGAAAAAGATCATTAGTGACAATGGATTAGATGAATGCGCAGGTAGAACATACTTGAAGGAAAGAGGCTAAAGCTGTTGTAGTCCAACTCCACTCAGGTTCAATGTCGCGCGCAGTCTGCAGTGCCTTACAGACCACAAAGAGGATGCTTTTACGAACACTACACCAGTTATGAGGCTGTTTCTTCAGGATAATATTCTTGTACTCCTCGAGAACCGCCACAGTAACGTTCGTGTCCGGTGGTGGAGCGCGTCCACTGGAGGACGTAGGGGCTAGACCAACAGTCGGAAATCGGTTCTGTAGTCATATTTAAAGATATCAGAGATATAGTTTATCCTCAAGATCAAAAATATTTACCTTCAGCCAATCAGAAATCTGCAGTCTTGTCCATTTCTCATCGATAAATGGGTCCCCAGGTCGCCAAAATCCCCTTGCCAAATTGAATAAGTCCTGTTTCTTAAAAGATGTATGCCACTTGTCGCGATGTTTACTTTCAAGAGCTGGACACGGACTGGATGTCTCTTGGGTGGCAGCAGTAATCGAGTCTCGATCGATGGTTTGAGACGGAGGGGCAAATAAGTTTTGATCGACAGCCGGTGGTTTTGGAGCTTGAATGGCATTGCGGAGGTCCTGTCGAGTTTTCTATGATTGATAGAGCAACTTGAGGGCAGGCTTAAAACAATTGAACAGAGAGAAGACCTACCGTAGCTTCCAAAGCTTCCACAAGGTGGCATTTGACGTTGTGGCGTCCTCGAATGTCTCGTACTGCACCACTCTCTAAGCAGAGGGCATATAGAGCTGACATATATAGCTTCTGTAGTGGAGTGCTCTTTCCTGTAGCGCTTTTGCCTGTCTTGAACACTAGTCTTGCATGGGTCATTTCGGCCGATGACGGCGGATCCCGCATGGTTAATGCTGTCCCATCTCCTCCTTCGACGGTCATATCCATCTTCCATACACGGCGGCAATGGCGCTTGAAAAGGCCGAGCCAGAACAGGTGAGCTGACTCGGGAGGGACTTGTGTTATCGGTGACCAGTAGGGTAGTCTGAAGAATTCAGAATAGCGGACGTCAAAATCTTTGGTAATTGTGTTTCTGTCGACGTCGGTTTGAGCCTCCAGCCACTTGAGAGCTTGTTGTCGGTGAATAGTAGGATCCCTTAAGATGAACGAGTCGGTGTCAATGTTGTCGATGGTATCAAGGGTGATTGTGCAATAGGAGCAGAACTTCATGTCGGTATGGCTGTTTAGACCGGCGAGAGCGCGGCAGGCATCGAGGTCGGCGATGAGCAAGAGTAAGAGCACCCATACCAAACGACCTTCTGGGAACTCCGTTGTTCTTGAGTACCACTTTCCAGTCTCCCAAAAAGGGACCAGCTCCTCCATGATCGGCTTTAGCAGGTGGTTTACTTGCTTCATTGAAGGTTTTCGAGGTCCAGGAATGATTCCAACTAGACAAATGTTCTCCGGACGATGGCGAATCGCTGCGGGAAGATTTAAACAGGTCATGTAGATGGCACCAACAGACCAAGTTTTCTGTGCTGCTCCACTATGGTGGGCACCGAACCAGTCCACCGCCATGGTGAAGACTAAGCGAAGGTCCGAGGGAGGTGCTTCCGCATACTTTTTCCCATCCTTCCATTCCACACCGTGAATGAACTTTGCTTCCCAAATATCGGAAGCTACGTCTTTTGGGTGGGACTCCCGTGCACACTTGTCCATAGCTGCCTCCAGTCCCGGTCTGGCTAGTAGTCGGGCGATCCATGCTGAGAACGACTGGAGGACGAAAAGTTTTCGCGCTCGACACACGATCTTTCCTCCCATTCTAACTTCGACTCCAAGAAGCGAATCACAGATGGGACCGTTTGGAATCTCTTGGTGTGTGCATTTTTCTGGAAATCGGCCTTCAGAAAAGGAGTAGAGGGCTCCGCACTCTGGGCATTGAACTTTGTAGGCTAGAACAGGATCAAGATCGAACCTTGCCAGGGCTGCGTCCAGAGTCTTAGGTGGTGGAGGAATTGTATGACCGTGTGTATCCTTAACGTCCTGAAGAGTGATTGCTGAGGCGGCCAGGATGAGTTGACATAGGGAACGGCTGGCGTTGAAGAGAACGCTGGCGATGATCACCGTCAGACAAACAGAAAGGTGGGTGGGATGATAGGTCTTTGCAGAGGCAGTGTAAAGCTTGTCTGATCAGGAAATTTCAGCGTCAGCTTTCTTAGCTTACTGTACTTCCCATTGGACTTACCACAGTCCACGGTCGGGGCAACGGAACTCTGGCGTTGAATAAAGGCACGAAGTCGACGTTGCCATCTATCAAGCTTTAAGTTCGTCCAATCCTTTTTGACGTCTTGGAGTATCAACAAGAGGGCATTTCGAGCCTCTTCGAGTCGCATATCAACCGACTGCGCTTCATCCAATGAGCCTGCCACAAGCTCCATCTCCGCCTCGAAGAGCAGAGGAAGCTTGTTATGACCGTGCTCCCGTGCAAGTTCAAGATCTGGAGTGTTGTTGAGACTGCTTGCTAGGTTTGGAGTACTTTGAAAGATGAAATCGACGGAGGTGAGGGCCCCAAAGACCTTCTCCAGATTGCTGAGCGAAGTTTGAGCAGTAGTGAGCTTCTTTCTGACGGCTTCAAACTCTACCCGAGATAACGTTGGCTGAGCTTGAGGGAGTCCGTCTGAATGATGGGCTTCCCTTGGCAAAGTCTTGGATTTGTCTGCGATTGGAGGCCCTTTGGTATCGTGGTTTGATGGCACTGAAGCAGGGAAACCTAATAGTAGAATGAGCCATTGAAAGAGTGAGACAAGAATGTGACGAACCAAGAACTGCCTGAGAGACTACGTCTCGGGCAGAAGCTTCTGTTACCACAAAGGGTCTAAACTGGTCGGCCCAGAGATGGTTCTTGCGGGTGGATGGCGGAACAAGGTCGCCGTGACATGATGTACATCCACATGAAACAAGCATATCTGCTAGGGAAGGGGGCTATATATGACGGTAGATCACTCAGTATTGATAGGAAGAGATTTGAGAGAGAGGCGACCAGCCCTCGGTTTTCGTTGAGTTTGTCGCTTCACATGGGTTTGAACAGTCACGTGCTTGTAGGTCTAGGATACGAAAGCAGAAGGCAAAAGAACTCAAGCATTAACTAGCAGAGTTTACAAGTAAGGGCATATACATTCAGAAGGCTGCGTGAAAGGGAGAGATAGTCCCTGTTTAATCCGTAGGATTCTGGTGCAATCCGAGTCTCCGGCAAACGGCTTGACAGGTGTGGTTTTTCATGTACAGGGCCATCTTGGACTGATGGCCCTTAACCTCCGCCCTAGAATCAAGCAAATTAATGGCTGGCAATGGTGATAGTGAGTATGGACGAACTTCAGTAGTTGGGGGTCTATCAGTGTAAGGACGTCTCGATCTTCTGCAGTCCAGCATCCTGTCAAGCGTAAAAGCTGAGACACTGAAGCCTAAAGCGTAGTTACTAATTAATCGACTAACCTTGGAGATCCACAAGAAGCTTATTCCTGTGCGAGAATTTGAACACAAAATGGGCGAAGGCTTGTAGGAAACACTCCGCAACAATGTCACGGTCAGTGGCACCCTCCGGGGTATCCCCATCACCGTCGACACTTGTGAACTTAAGTATTGTAGGAAACTCCTCCTTAAAAGGGAGAATCTCAGTTGCTAGGAACCATCCTTCTGGCTCAAGCAGTGCCTCGGAGCGATTGTCTGGGTAACCATCTGGATGTTGTACGTCAATCTTCTTGGCGAGAATTAGAGGGGCATTCTGCAATTGACCAAGAAATGCATTGCAGGAGTTGAAGGAAATTTCTAAGGAAGAGCGATTATTGCATGATACATGTTAGCGCGTTCATCGTACTTGCTCCATGGGGACTCTTACTTATTTTCATTGCGACACCGTGGCTTGTAAGAGCGCGAAGGTATTCAGGGAGAAATAATCGTGATCCTAGGGTCAGGGCTTCAAGCTCTCGAAGCAAGGACTCTTTGGCGTCTTCGCTGGACATCCTAGGCACAAAACCTTCCCCATGAAAGAATAGGAAAGCCATATCCTTGCCCCGGTAACGTGCCTTGGTATGGGACGTTAGATATGAATACTACCAAGGGATCGGTTTGCGTACCTTCAAAGCGAGCTTGAAGTATCCTAGTCCGAGTATTCCCCATTTGCGCCAAAGATCAGAGGATTCTGAAGCCCCAAGCTCGCTACGGACGAGATTGTATCCCTTCACGAAGTGTTTGTTGATCTCGATAACATCGGAATCCTTAGAGTTTCTGGGTCTCCGAAACGAAACTGTCCCCGTTGACCTGTTGACAATGCATGTTTGCGGTAGGTGAAAGTGAAGGGTTTGATATAAACCTGGATCCAAGCCCGCAGTAGGAGGGGGCGTTCTTTGCTCCTGTTGGTCGGATGTCTTGTTGCGGGTGCGGGAAGGTCGAACGAGGGAGTTCTTAGCCAGACTGTCGGTTGGATTCACTGTCACTATGTAATGCACGTCAATAATGGCGGAAAACAAGGGGAGGGTGCCAGAACATACGAGTGCCAAACTTTGCTTCCAGCCCCGAAACGCCATTCTCCTTTCTGAGAGGCATGGCGGTCAAAGTGGATGAAAACAAGGCTGAAGTCAGAGGGTGAATATATGAGGCCGAGTGCGACGAGTGGCTTGATATCCAATTGTTTTGTCACGCGATGAACGGAAACGGAAGCGAACGCCAAGATCAGGGCAGGTGTCGCTTTCAGCGAGATTTCTTTTGCTACGTTGCCAGAAGCTTATTATATCACATTTTCAGCGGTGCGATGTGATACACAGGTTCTCTGTATGATCCAATAAACTCTTTCGGGGCAAATCGCCACTCACACTGTCCACCAAATCGCAATACTCTTCTGCGTGCCCCCCTGCCATATGTCCAGACCCTTCCTGCCCTCTTCTCCTGCCCTCTTCTCCTCCCGGTGCATTGAAGCAGGGCGGGAGCGGGGGATCATCGCCGAGACGACCTGCGATTCGGTGGCGGCGATCGGTACGAGCCCAAGAATGACTGCATGAGGGCGGGTCGTTCTTGACTCATCGTTGGTTTCATTTGGCCCGGGGTATCAGGATTTGCTTTCTGGCTTCGCCAAATGCTCATGAACGAGGGTCCGGCGCCGGAGTGAGTAGAGAACGCCAGAGCGAAGTGGACAAGGAGAGGAGGCTCTGTCAGTTTCCCTCCTCAACGACAATGTCTGACATCATACCTCAGTGCGGTAAGAAGCTCTGCGATCTGGATTTCGTGCTCCGCACTCCGATTGCTCCTTCCGACGTCCTTCAATACGAGATCCAGTGTCATAGCTGCTGAGAGGCACTCGGTCCCCGCATGAAAGTCCTGGCCAAAGCTAGCTCTTCTGCCGTCAACGGTCTTTAGGCTGGCCAACGTCCTTTTCTTGGACTTGAAGCGACGCCAGTTGTTCGATCGGTCAGGCCTTAAGTTGGGTGACTGGGGATGTGATCGACGATCATTCGGGAGGGATGGATTTGTCGTAAGGCAGAACGGGCGCGCATGTGCTTCCGATACGGGCTCTAGGAGTATTGAACAAATACCGGGAGGGAGATAGCAGACTCGCGCTGTTAGGCTTTGCGTTGGTATTGCCCCTGGTTACGAGCGCTAGTAAGTTTCTGCCCGCCCCGGGTAATCTAGTGAAGGTCCGCTGGGGAAGACAAAGGGGAAGATCGCCAGGTGAGGAGCATTGTGACCATCTCGCAACGGAGCGTACCTTCCATGGGCTATAAAGGCAAATAAAATCCGGGTCCTGGCTAGACATTCCTCAAAATTGCGTCGGACTTGATGTGCATCCACAAGGTACCTAAACGCGAATTCACAGTCAAAACAGTACAGCGAGCGCGTTTTCTGCATGTTACCCTTGACGGCGGACATCAGCAGCAACACCCGTTGCATTGCGGTAGCCGAGCATCGTCGGCGACAGCGCAGCAGCACCTTAGCAAAGGTGCTGACAAGGAGAACCAGCATCAGAGTCACCATCGCGGGTCGGGGTACGCAAGCGCCACGTTTGGGAAGAACACGCATCCGAGGAGGAAGCAGCAGCATCAGATCGACGAGCACTACAATCAGGGAGCCAAGAGGGAGCCGAAAGCGACGAGGATGATGAAGACGAGGAGCAGGAGTATTACGTCTCCGAGTCTCCGAGGCGGATCTGAGGGATGCGATCCCACTTTGCCTGTGAAGGAGGGACACGATTGAAAACGCGAGTCGGTGTTGGTGTTGCTGCTGGGCTGTCCCGACTGATGAAGCGGAGGCGAGGGACCTCAGGTCCCACTGGTCTTGCTCGAATTTGGGGAGCATGTCTGGGAGTGGGGAAGGGGGGAATCAGGACGAGGAGAACGTCCATTTGAACCCGTTCTTGACTCCCTTTGGGTTCGAGGGTAGGTCGTTACCACCGAGCTCGATGTACAACCCCAGCGTGAGGGACGTGCGGTATTCCAGAGGGCCGCATCGAATGGGAACTTGTACACTATCAACACGAATACGGGGACGGGTACGGGACGCGGTGGTGCGGGAATGGGAGGGAGGTTGGGTTCAGCTTGGGAAGCGGAGGAAGAGGAAGAGCTGATTGAGCCGTAGCATCCTGAAGGGGAGTTGGGAAGCCCACGGCAAACCCATTTCTCACCCCTGCGGTGAGAGATTGGACTGCGTCAGACGCGAGGTGAGTTTGAACGCTCTCGGACGCGCAGAAGACGTTGAGGGAGCAGGTCCCGGGGAGGCAGTGCACCCAGTCCAAGTCGTCCGCTCCGCAATCGCCACCGCCAACTGCCCCCGACTCACAATATAGGAGACGTAGCTCCAGTGATTGTGGATAGTTACAGGATGGATGGGGATGGCCGTATGACTACCATAACTTGTGTACAATGTGAAATAAGATTTGTCCCTGTGAGTCGGCCGTGAATCGCGAGGGAAAGACAATAGCCGAACGGGTCTCCACTCACTGATTATATCTAAGCTCTTGAGTTAGCCGAATCGCCTCAATTTGACAGCTACATGTACTAGGGGAATCTAGGCGTTATATATTGGACCTTCTCTTCCGAAGTGGTGAGGAGGACGAGGAGAGCGAGGACGCGATGAAAGCGAGGGTTCGGACAATCTTGAGTTCTACGAGGCGCTAGCTGCACGGACGACGAAGTCGCCAATCCCAGGTCCTTCAAGCTCCGACGCATCACTTCAGAAGCCCCGGTGGCATTCGGTAGCCACGGCGCGGGCCGGCGAGTGGTCGAGTGACCCTCACTTTGAGGTCCTGAAGTGCAGTAACTTGTCTCGATGCTACCGGGGCACCCGAATAAAGCTGGAGCACTTAGAAAGGCAGATGAGCGGGGTGGTGGTGGCGTCGCTAGGGTTGCTTTACAGAGGATTGAAGAGGTCGTTGGACTTCTCGTTGTCAATGGCGTTGTCTTCGGTAGCGGGCGGTAAAGGTTCCGGACTTGGTGCGGTTTCCCTAAGATCGCTCCCCGAGCGATTCATCGTCGCCGCCAAAACGTCATCGTCACCACTCAGGACACGTGACCGGCGAATCGCTCGCCGAAAGCCGAGCGATCACAACACCTCAGCAGTAAGTAAGAAACTTGAGTTACATGTAATAAGCGATAATGACTTTAGCGTCCGGCGACCGTCTCGTCGGACTCTCGTCGGATCGCCGGGCCAAATCGGAACCAAAGACAAACCGTCGATTCGCTCTGGGGTCCGGACCGCTCGCTAACCTCCATCCCCGTGGCTCATCCTCAGTCTCACCTCTGAGCTCCGGGCCTCAGCGTAGCACTTGTTCAGTCCCACCTTTCAAAGTTGCAACTACGAAATCTGACTTGTCCGCCATTGAGGATGGCGCTTTGCTGAGAGGCGGGAGCGATGGCACGATCGCTTGGGCGAATCGGGGGAGGTCGAAGTCGTAACCACAAATTTAAATGAAGTAAATCGGACTTGCTCGCGGTAGAAATGAAGCGCTACCAACTTTGGAACAAGGGCGAGTGCATTTTGCGCGTTTTCCATGTTTACCGTGTTTACCATGTTGTCCGTGGTTGCCACCGCGATGATTTATTATCCTCCCCTCTCGTGTTTTTCTGCACCACCGCCCGTCCTCTGAACTTCTATGCCGGGCGCACTAGAGCCCCCCACCTGCACGAGGTCCATGCCAGCCCAACTGCAGAGATGGGGACTAACTCGCAGACGGAGCCGTTGAATGCGCCGTCGGTGCCCTAGAATCGTCGCCCTGAGACTGGCAAGCTACCTCTCAGACGCGTTCGAGCCGCTGGCTTCGGTTGGAACGGTGCCGCCATGAATCCCCTCCATCTCTACTATTATCCAGGTAAGATTCACACCTTGCACTGTCGTTCCTTGTCAGAAGGGTATACGAACTCACCCTGTCTCCTCCCTATATACGCGTCCTCAGTCCAGGACTTAACCTCTCCGTACCTCGCGCTCTCCTTCCCCTTCTCGAATACCCCTCTTCCTCCACCCCACGCACGACTCTCCCCTCCGTCGTTGCTCAATTGTTTCTCACTACTCCTAGATTGACCGCAAGGCTCAGCGTCGACTTCAATGCCTTCTCTGGAGCTGGTGGTGTCTCCTCAGCTGGGTTCTCATCTTTAGCGACGATGTTCTGCACAATGCAAGGCTCAAGTTGGTGGTTATGGTCTTGAGGCCGTCGCCAAATCTCGCTCCAGCCTCTACTGAGCTCGCCCGCCCATGTTGGACAGAAGATCGCCGGTGTCGACATTGCTAGAATCGCGTCAAGGGTCCAGTTCAGCATCTTCCAAGTCCCTACCTCCGCTGCCCCCGCCGTCGACGCACCCGACGCACTAACGAAGCCCTTGAAGTCATTCGAGTTCAACGCCTCTGAGTTGGGATCCTTCCGAGGCTTGAAAACCGGCGACCACGAATCCACTTCCCTCGGCTCATGGAGAGATGCAGCCAAGAACGTCATCTTCTGCGACACGTACGGCCTTCCATGCCCCGACATGTGCGATTCCACTCAGCAAGACCCAGCCCTTCGCCCAGACTTGGAAGACAGCACGTTCCTCGTCACATGCTCCATCAACCGCCGCCTCGCGCCACTCAGCTACGACCGCAAAATCTTCCACCTCGAATTCGACACCGCAGAAACGAGGGTCAAGAACGCGATCTGGGAAGCCCTGGGCGTTCACGGATGGAACGACACGGACGAGTTCCCTCCGCGGTCGTCAGCCTCCCCGTGCCCAGCGTGAACTCGCTCGTATTCCAGACCCTCCAGCAGCAAGTCGACATCCTCGGTCGCCCGCAGAAGTCGTTCTACAGTGCACTCGCCGAGCAAGTCGAAGGACCACCAGCTGGCGTTGCGCTTCATCGGCGCCACCGAGGGATCCGCGGCGTCCAAGAAGGTTTCAGAGGTCAATACCGTCGTTCGCAGACGTTTTGAAGATGTACGACTCTCGCAGGCCCGACTTTGCCACCCTTTGTAAACTGGTTGGATATATCAAGCCGAGGCATTACAGTATCGTTAGCTCTCAGGCCGCCCTTGGTGATCGCGTGGACTTGGCACTATCGATCCAATCAATAGTGACGACGAACAAGTGGTCAGTCAACTTTGTTCGAGCATTCAATTCATAGACGCTGATGAGTCCATGATAGATTTCAGGCTCGCCGAGATTCGGTCAATGCACTTGTTACCTCGCAGCCTTGAAGCCTAGTCAACAGGTCACAGTCTTGGGCGAGGTTATCATCACCCACGCCGGGTTCGCGTTCTCTCGCGACCGTTGACGTGTTATCGCAGTACGTCGGGTTCACAAGGGAGAACGCCATGGAGTACATTGCAGAGCTCAAAGAAGAGGAGTGCTATGTCCTCGAGGTATGTGGCCACCCTGTACTTCACGGAACGTTACTAATTACAGTTTATCGAACAGCTCTACTAAGTCTATCTACGCGTCGTCTTGATATCTTGTGTCTGTCTGATGTTATTAGGCTAGAGCGTTCTTGTAATAGATAGAAGGTTAGAGTGGAATGGTTCGAACGTGAATGACTAAACACGACAGTCCCAAAACGAGACGAGGCATGTTCATGAAGGAAGAGGAAAAAGTCCTTGAGAAAGTATGATTGGGGAGAACCAAAAATATAAGCAGTCCGCCCTTAGTACGTGGTGGTTGGCATAGTTGCAACTCGGCAAGGTTGCTATTACCGAGTTTGATATTTGGGTGAGAAGGACGGGTAGAGCCGGCGTGATGCTGTCCCACTTCATGACCACGTCTTGCTTTGAGGCTTGCAGGTGCGCCGAGGAGTAAAGCGATGTGGCGCTGTCGAGGTACAATTACGGTAAAGTCCTAGAAGATAACAACGTAGAGCCAGTCATTGTTCACGGCCTACCCTCCGTGGTCTGGGAGATGGTAATCCGAAACGACATGAATCGACATAGGTCAACTTCGTAGTGTGTTCCGCCCGATCATCTCGGTCCTTGAGCGAGTGCCGGGGGTGTGCACGGGCATTGGAGGAACCTCTTTGTGGCGGAACCGTCGCCAAAGAGGCGTCCGCTGCAAGTCTGAGTGGCACCTTCGGGAGAATTGAGAGGGTTTCAAATGCCCCGCATACCTGTCTACGTTCTCTGCGGCACATTGAGCACACGGGCCCCTAACTCTATTCCGGACGAGACTACGTTGATGTTGATAGAGGTGCTGGCAGCCTTTTAGCCGGTGTTGCTCCACGTCCGCGACCTTGCCTTCGTCGTCCGTCGTTGTGAACCCCCCGACCGCGCAGTCGACTACTTTCAATCGATCACGTACGTCAAGAACCTCGACAGAACTCCAGGAAGTCGAGTGTTCCGGACATAGTCCGCTTTGGTCATCTTCCGCTAGTTGGATTTGTTGAACGTCTGTTGGCAGCATCATCAAGCTTGAAGCCAGGATATAGTGCAGGGATGGTCTGGCGCTCCATGTTAGTACATTTGTTCGACAATGTCCAATGTTTACGCATCGTACCGTCAGAGATGAAAAGGCCAGGATTGTACTTCCTGTATCTTGACATCCAGTGGATCGACTGTACAGTCGAAACAATCGAGGTAAGCACGAAGCGCTTTCGCATGAAACTCGTCCGAGCTAGTTATAGAACATTCCAGGTTATTTAGTGAAGCGGATACAAAGGGTTGATAGCACTCTTACCTGGAAGCCAGCGCCGTTTCCATCTCCGCTTTCCTAACAGCTTGAACCAGGCGAGCGAGATACCTTTCAGGTGCTTCTGCCTCCATTCTAGGTTTTGGTACCAAGACTGCAGATGACGCGAGAGTAACCGGAGCAGGGTTGCTGAAGGTCAACGCGGAGGCTGTAGCTTGCCGCGGAAGTGATCGAGGAGTTCGAGGAAGGGAAGAAGTGCCGAGATAATCGACGCAGCAATGTCGGACTTGCTGCGGCCAACGAGCCCGCGCTCGTGCTGGCCCTAGCTCAGCCCGTTCGCACCATCCGAGGCTGAGCATAGGATTGATGGGATGGACGACTAAGTACCACGCTGAACCTGGAGCTTATCTGTGAGACTAGAAGGCATGTTAGCGTACACATGTAAATCTCAGAGTGGACGTACAGTACTTCTGATCCCACCCTACACACTTCCGCTGTGACCGTTTGACGTTGGGTCAACAATGAAGAAATGAACACTGAGATTTTTCTACGTTAGGACCTTCCCGGTCCAGCTTCTACTAGACGACCAAGCCATATGTAGGAGATGACCAGGTCTTGTGTAGATGGGATTAGCAGAAAGCAATTGGGTGCAGCATGGGTCTGCTTATGTAAGATGGCTTTGGTCTAACCGTGGGGATCTCCTGCAATGATCGCTGGCTTTTACCTCAGACGTTCCTTTGGTTCTGCCCTAAAATGCGGGAAAATCGTCATCGAAGTCCATCTTTCGTACCTAAAACCATACAATCAACAGTTGCAAATGCTTTAGGAGCACTTGTATCGGGAGTCATACATCGCACCACCGCGGACCTTGGTCAAAGTCAAGAGTTGAACGAAAAGGAAATCCCTCTCCGTAAGCAGTAATAGTACTCTCAAAATAAGCTTCTCTAACATCTTGTCTTGAGTCTAGAGGATGTCTGTAGAATGCAGGGCTCTCAAGCGGTACGTCTAGTCGTCCAACACTTTAGAGGTATACTCATCCCACCCAGAAACGGCGATTGGCAGAGGAAGTTGAGGACGACGAAGATTCTTACATTCAGAGAGAATCAGAAACTGGAGATGTTTACTGGATTCAAAGTCTCTCTGATCCTAAACGTCGGCGAATCAGCCTTCAACAGGCCGAAATTGCTCAGGGTGCTGATTGCACACCCGAGACATGCCAGGTAATTGATATAGGAGAAGAAAGACGATCAGACATAGTGGATTTTGAGCGAGCTTCTCAAGGCGGGTCTCTCATTTGAGAGTTTGGCTATATTTCTCACAACTTATCTTCCGGCATTCCAAGGAGGGACTTGCAGCGACCGTTGGATGACTACAACATCCTTTCCCCTGCAGAGAATTCCGCATCAAACTTCTGGATCATTCAGAAAGTTTATTCAACAGAGCTCGGGACTTTTGGGGAGTGCACCACCACCATCTAATCCCTTGCATCACCCTTCGGCAGAGGTCAAGGCAGGATACGGTGGCCCAGGAATAGATCGTGAGCTCAATACCAATGCGTATAGTCCTCTTACTTACATTATCACTAGAGGAGTCAACATCCCTTGGCCTTGGACGTGTAACCCTTGGTTTAGCGACCCTGCTAGACGTACACCCAGATAACGACGGGTCGGGTCACGCTATGGATTATGAGACAGAGAACCCAACCTGTAAGTGGAGTAATTACATCTCTACAGCTTCTATGAATAAACAACATACATTCCGCAGTCAATGTGCTGATCGCCGAGAATGGGGTTCAAGATGGAAGAAACAACGTCATGGATAAGGGAGATATTTCACCGCACATACAATCTACACCACACAATGACCACATGATATTCCAGGAAATGAGTTCAACTCCGCTACTTCCTACTCAGCCTGTGAGTGAGGAGCAAATTGTTAATACGGACATGATCGTATCTCCGTGTCATCCCAACACCCTCCGTCAGTCCACCCAAGCTTGACTCAGATATTGCTGTACTTCTCTAACTGCTCCGTTACAGTCCCTGTAACACAATTCTCCACCAGACCTGCCTCTCAGCCTCAAGTCCATCATCCGCCTCATGCTGAGTTCAACGAAACGCAAGGTGAGCCATGCCCTCTCATCTCCTAATCACTTGAACCTTGAAACGGTCGTTGAGAGAGGATTTTCCCTTACATTGTCATTTTATCGTGTAGGTTAGGCTTACTTTTCTTTGCTGGTAGCTCGTCGTACTCAAGAGATTTCTGCAGATACCGTAACATGCGAAGAGCGCACAGGTCAATTGTCCACGGTAAGCCTCGTTCCATTCTACTGTTCGCATTATTGACCTCCCTTGGCAATGCGGTTTTTAGACTCAAAAATCTGTCAATTTGGAACAAGGGGCAAGCTCAACGTACTCACGGAAGGCTCGCATGGTCAGTCTCTGGCTCACGTCTATAGCTCAGAGCTGATGCGGCTTAATAATAGGAAAGACTCAAAGCCCTTGAGCAGAGGATTGCAGCAAGTGAAGCTAAATTGGCCCGGTTAATCAAGAACTCAAAATCTGACTATTAAGCGTATTGGACTGGGAAGGATTGGGATAGCGTGGCAGTGCTGTTTGCCGCACTCTTCCAAGCGTACTTCTTCGACTAATGTAACAACAGACAGAAATAAACCAAAATAAACTTCATGTACATTCATCAGATTCAAAGACGGGAATGGTGACACGCATAGCTTGCGTGAGCGGTGACTTCTTTGCTTTAATGTCCTCGATCGCCACCGGCTGGGATGAAAGCTCCAGCCCCGAGGCTGACGGAGCTAGACTTGACAACTAAAAATAATAGAACATTAACATACATAATACAGCTTAGCAGTGTATAGCGTACCAAGCGTGCTGGAATTTGCACAAACCGTTGGTTGTCAGGGCGTCGTTTACGCCGAGGTTTGGATGGAAAAGGAGGAGGATCAGCGATTGCACCCTATCGTGAAATATTAATCATTTGTAATTCCAGGGATAGTTGATTTACAATTTGGACTGCCTCCTTATACTCATTCCCTTGGGTGATGCGCTGCGCCACCTTGTACCGTACTATCCTTAGCGTCGCATCATTACTGAAGTTGAAAGGTCTAGACCTACAGCTGTAATACAAACTGCGTCCACTGAACGACTGTCCCCGATCCGTCCATCCTGATCGGTTTCTATCCATCGAACATTAGGAGAAAAGGTCGTTGACATCTACGCTTCGGGAAGTTGAACTCTTGGGATGATGCTGGGTTCCCAGGGTCTAAGTCAGCCTCCCTTCCTCACGTTCTTAGCCACCCAGTGACCGACCACGGGTTTCTTTCCATAGAAGATTTCATATGATGACTGAGCCTAACCGTATACTGTATAGCATCTCACTAGAGCTATCTACCAAATCACGTTGACTTTCTCTTGGATGCGAGAGCAGTTCCATCTGTATGCTACTCCAGCGAATCCCTACTCTGTTGTAACCGACAGGACTTTCTAGTATTGAGAGCGACTTCGATGCATATGCACCGACTTGAGTCCGAACTCTCTCACAAAGCTTGATGGGAAACTCAGGACCCGGATGGAATTTCGCTCGAATATCCACCCCCACTCGTTGTCTGGAGGGGAGAGATCCCTTTCTTGTCCGTACGCCATGGCCAATGCCCCAATCAGCCAAGGGGCTACAAATCTTGACGATCAAAGTCTGAAAGTGTGCCTTAATGGGAGATCATTCAGTTCGGAGCTAACGTCATTGACTGCGGCACATCCTCGGAAGTCATCTATTAACTTTTAGGGAGCTGACGATCGAGTGCTGGAGATCGAGTTCAACGCGTTTCCCTTTGCCAAGGCATTTTTGCATGGAGAGGAAGGTAGATGCCCTTCAGATACATTTTAAAGAGCAGCAACAGGATGAAAATAAAGGACGTATAAACGCAGGGTTATCTACATTCAGAATGCGTCGCGTTCAATAGACTTAGAAACCTAGAGAGGCACGGACTTCGGTACATCGGATCAGCCACCTGACGTATAAAATCATGACAGAATTGGGGCTTACCCCTTCGATAAAGCCGATAAGTAAAAGGTGGGCGAATGGGGGCGCGGGCAGGGTTTTGCCACTGGAGAGGAGGGTAAGCCTGGTGTCTCTAATTAGGAAGTAAGGATGAGTATTTCGCAGCCAAAGCCATGGATACGAACCTCGACATGGCTTGAATGTGAGAAACGTGTGTTTCCGCTGTGAAAAGTTGGTTCGATCTTGTTGAGCCCCTCCGGGATCTGATCCTCGGCTGTCGGGGCCAAAGTGTCGGGCTTAGTTGATCTCGTAACTATGCGATCTGCTTTGAACACGAGTCCCAGGCGTAGTGCAAAGAGTGTAGCAAGGGAGGAAGATAGCACGCAGAATGCCAGCAGCCATACCGAGTCTCCTGTAATGTTGAGGTTTTGAATCGAGATGATGGATACCATAAGGGCAGAGGGAGGCGACACGCGGAGGGAAGTGAATGGCTCATGTGCTTGATATATCACCAGGAATAGGCATAGCGGAAGTGCCTGGATGCCGCCGCGGGAGTCTGCCCATGACTTTTCCATGCATCCCGCCATCAATCGCTATCGTATTCCAATCTGTTCGAGACCAAATTGACAGAGAAAGCTTCAGAGAATCTTGTGATTGCTGCACGCCCAGACTCCGATCATTTTGCTCAAATGGCACGGAAGAAAAAGCTTCCAATTGGATTCCACTGCTTCGCGTCCACCTCCCTGACACCTCCCCAATGCGCCTCTCCATCCGACTCTGGCTCTTTGGCATGGGAATTGCACTTGCTACCGCCTTTTTCCCCTCTCTATCACGCATCGCAATATCCACCTCAACCCGAGTCGTCTGGTGGTTTGCCTGGTTGATGTCCTCCATCGTTTGGTCCATTATGGCTCAAAACAACCCGGTTCCAACTGAAGATATAACCGTCAAGTCATGCACGAGCTCCGTTTCCCTTTTCGAGACACTCGTCATCAGCATAGGCGGTATTCTTAGCGTCTCCATGGCTTGCTGCTGTCTTTGGCGTAAACGATTTCAGAGGAAAGAGCGAATCGGGGATCCAAGGTCACGTGTTGAGGTTTGTTTCCAGTAGTATTTGGCTTCTCCGTGATCTGACTATACTTTCACCAGGATACCCGACGTGTCGTCTACTTTTTCGGTCCGACGAACCTTAATTTTTGGCCCGAACAAGCAGTCTCTGTGAGTCGCTTTTGTTGCAGTTGGAAGAGATTAGTTCGATTGATTTTCCTTTCGCTTCAGAAGCCAACTGGCGGCCGAGGCACAGGAACAACCCCTCAATCTGCCGATCGGCGTCTCCGTGGTACGTAAGTGCAATTCAGTGGGCTGCAATATAATGATTAGTGGCCACCACATTAGCAACGCAGACGCTGCCATATTAAGAAGTGATCCTTGTCCTTTGAATGCCTGTTAGCTACCTTGATTGTACTTTTTTATGTCAATTCCTCTCTTCAACTCTGAGAACCTTCAGCGACGAGGTCCGTTTATTATGCCCGAACCAAAAATGACGTCGATGCAAGTGTTCCCCAGCTAGCGTTGCGTCTCCCAAGGCACCTGCCTGCACCCACGACCCGCTGTCCGGTATTTAAGCTTCTACCCTCAGATCTTTTGTCGTTCTCCCAATGATGAGTTTCTTCACACATCCCCTTCATAACATCTACTCTCCAACTGCAGGGCGAAGCTCCTTGCACCCTCCCATTATCATCAGTTCAACCGCCCAACAACAAAATGGAAGTAACGTACCTGCACCAGAAAAGGAAAGCCGCCCAGACCCGCATAGCACATCGAATCAATCTCAAAATACATCTACCTTGGTATGCCATTTCTATCCACCATCTCATCCTTGATTGAGGACTTTCTGGCTAATTGGGCAACCTGAGAAGCAAAGTCCTCGGAACCCCAAGTCCATCATGCCAGCGTCCAAACCGCAGCTGGCAAAGCGAACTCTGCGAGCACGAGCAATCTGCAAGTACCCTGGATGGTTCGTCGAGCTAGTTAGCTTCTTACTATTTTCTGATTAACTCCTTTGCTGTCTTTAGTAGGGCGACGTTCATAAAGGCCGAGCAATTGTCCACACATCAACAGCGACAGCACCTTTCCGCGGCATCATCAAAGTGTCAGTGGTACGAAAGTTGTACGTGCATGCTGCCGTGGAGTCCCGCTCTGACAATGTTTATCATTAGTGGTCGAAACTTTCAGAATGCTCGCGGACTGAAGCAGCACCAATCGTTGCGTCGTTGTCGCTCAAAGACCATACTTTTAGCGTAGTGAAGTGATATTTTCAATAATACCCAAATACTTCAGATAGACCTCTGGGCTGTGAGCAAATTCAAAGGACATCGTCTGCGGTCCTCAGTGAGTGAGGTACTTCGCGAGAGGATTCGGGGATTGTCCGATTTTCCCGTTCCTTTGGTTATTCCAATTTCAACCACCGCCCCTCGAGTGGACGTCAATCCAACGCCAGGCGCTCCTCATGAACCCCCAAATTTGCCATGTCTTTGCTCAGTGGGTCTTTGATCTCTTCCCACTTTTCTCGACCATGGACTTCTGTCGCCGTTGTATATTTGACCAACGCTATTGCTCCTGCTTCTACATACCGTTCCTCGCTTACATGCCCAGTTGATCATGACCTGCTTACAGGTGGACCACCCGACCAGGCTGCCATCTGCGCCCTTGGACAAGCCTGCCACCAGCAGTCACCGCTCATGGTATCGTGTGTAATCTCTTTCCAATAGGCTAGTCACTCTTGCGACTGCAACGGTCATCTCTCTCAAGACCAAAGCACTCACTGATTCCGGAGACGAAGTGAATGACCAAGGTTGTCAGGTAATGCACTTCGACATTTCGATATTGTCAGCACAGTGTTCACCTCCTTGGCATTCATTACTGGCAGACCGTCTACTTTGTCTGGCGTTCTTGAACTCATCCAGTCAAGTATCATCTTCTCCAGTGTTGGCCTCGCACAAGAGCTCCACCTCCACTAAGGCAGCTACAAAGAGACTGCATTGTCTGCCGCTCACTCCGTACGTCGTTCAAATTTGCGGGTCAATGTCTAGGTGTGGACAGCATCGAATTTCACGCTTTGTTTACCACAACAGACCCCTTCAAACGGCCTCTGGAACATATCCCTCACCCTCAACCAATGCCTCCCATTCAGCAACCAGCTCAAAGGCTGCGACTCTATCGACCGGCGGAATATCAACAGTCAGCACCAATCCGTCAACACCTCGATCTTGGTGTGCGATTCTTTTCGACCAAGCAGTTCAAATGGACACCGCCGCCCGGGAAGAACCCGCTCGCTCTGCAGAAGCGAGGCGGAAAAGAACAGTGGCTGGAATGGTACCAGTCGTTAAGCGACTCTAGATAGAAGGAAGACTTAGTTGCACCACCGACTCAATCTGGAACCCAAACGCCGCTTAACATTCTTCACGCATTAACTCGGTATTATTGTAGCTGTAAGTCTTCCTTCCGCAAGGACTATGGGTTAGAGACTGATTCGGGTTAATCAGGAACTTCCGCCGGTCCGGTCCCCTTCCGTCAACGCTTCCTTTTGATCCATCGACCGGTCCTCCCGTCACCAATGTCGAACATCCATCGTCCTCCAAGACAGTCCCTAAGGCCGAACCAGTACCTCTCGATCCCTTCAAAATGGAGCTCAACGAAGACGATCTCGAGTACGAGCCGGATAGGTTGAAAACTGATTTAGAGGTAGGATGATCTGATCCGGGTGACCTATACGTCTGATTGATTGTCAATTGTAGATCCGTGGTCATGTGCTCGAAGAAGACGAGGATGAGCTAGCAGTAGCTCTGCCCGATGTCGCCTTTGAACTGCCACCCGCACGTCCACTCTCGCTGAAAGAGAAAAGCGAGATGATAAAATTGTCAATGCCACGGACTCGCTCAAAAGGCGAAGCTGGAGGGATTTCACCGATACGCCTTGGAGAAGGCGATTGTCTGTTGGACCCACTTCCTGTCTTCGGCCTCTCACCCGGGAGGCATGGACCCTTTTCGTGGTGTGGTGGCCACAAGGGGATCATTGTCCGACTCGCAGGACGCTTTGCAAATTGCGGCTTCGTCTGCGCTGTTTAAAAGGGACATTCTCTTGGATGGAAATGGTGTCAGGCAAATAGTATACCAATATGTTCTGGCAGACTTTCCAGCTCGGTAAGCTCGTGTCGAACACATCTGCGCCTTTGGGCACTGACTTCGGAACCCTTTGGCCAGGTGTCGCACGGCGATGATTTGGATGAATGAGGACTGGTACAATGACATCATTCAACAAAAACTGGATCCCCGACGGGTAAGTATCATCGATTCTTGCGTTACGATACGTGCCTAATTGCATGGAATTTGTAGCAGTCTCAATATGACGTCTGGGTACAGAAGCTGCTCGCTGACTAACGCGCTTCGTCCTCCTCACGAGCAGGATCCACTCCGCAAACGAATGGATCAACAACGCCGACCAACCAAGCGGCAGCAACGGTCCATTGCTCAAGTTCATCTTCGGCAACAGCCTCAGACAGTCACCACAGGTGCCGTCACATCCGTCACCCGCAGGGTCGAAGATACCGTCGTCGGTCGCAACATGGGTTGCACGACCCGCGGAGGGAAACGTTTCTTCATCTAGATCCAACAACTATCGAAACGACTCTACTCCGAAGCTTATTGCCCCACATCCCGGTAATACCCTCCCCCCACACCTACAACGGCGAAGACGTCACCACTCACCGGACTGCTCGCACGCAACCTTCATTGTACTCCCGACACACCTCTCCGCACCACGGGGCCAGCTCACGGGCGCCCTTAGTCCCTCGCTTAGCGCCGATCTCGGGCTCACCGAACGAGTCCGACCAAGTGCCCAACCTTCACCTCCCACCCGACGTCCCACCGCTCGTTGAAAGAAAATGAAGACCATGCGCAAAGAAGCGGCTAGGAAATCCGTGACGCGGAGAGAGCAAGAGCGGAGGTCGAAGCGTATCTGACAATACCCCTGCGGCCGGACGACGCCACGCACCGCACCACAGCGTTATGCACCAGTACCAGCACCAGCACCAGCACCAACAACCCGTCATACCCCTCGACTCGTTTGAGCGGTTCACGTTCGACTAGATCTTCACCCCTTTAGACTTCAAGAGCGCTGACTTAGACTCATAAGGGGAAGGGCAACCAAGTCGGTTCATATCAAAGACCAAACATGAACGGCGTTCTGAAACCCTGCCCACTAAAGCCCGGAGGCGAACGATGTCTCTTCGACATCCAGAGTCTTGCACGTACCAAGACTTCGACGACCTCAATGCTCGACCATTGCATGATGTCACGTCCGACCTGAACTCTGCTGAAGGCTACATGAGCCACCAACTCCTCCGATTCACCCAAGCAGCTCGACGCGACAACTTCACCTGCGAGGCTGCTCCAAGAATTTTCTCTCTCCGGCCTCCTTTGTAACCTCCCCTCCCCCGCTCCCCCTTTACTCCCTTACCAGCATTCAACCTGCCTAGGACCAGACCTTCGGATAGGCACCCGAGCCCGCATGCTGAGTCCTTCGACATTGGGAGATGGATAAGGTAGCATACCGTGCAATCTTGTCCGTTACGCTTTAAGTATGATCTACATAATATATTGACGTGTATCTGCTTCCGGAGAGTGGCTCGTTGCATTGGGAAGGATGCGTATGCTGCTGCCAGCCTAGCCTGGATTTTTCGGGGCCTCCAACGATGCGCCGTTCATGAGCACGTCAATTTAGAAACTACCATCATCTCAGAAAAAAAAATGATGCCAACTTTGGAAGCCCAAGCCGTCTCTACTCTTGTGATTCGATGTCGGTGTGGTGCGAAGGTCGGGACCCAGGGGAGATTTCGGGCTGAACAGCCCAAGCACGCAAGGTCGTATAAGCACGGACTAGTTTCATCATGAACAGGCTATAAATCCGGACCAATACAAGTCAAAGGAAATGCCACAATACAGAGCTGTCACCCAGGCTATCGCGGAATGGACAATGTCACATCAATCTCCTATCACCAATGAGTGAAGATACCGCCTTCCAACGCTCCATTTGTGTGAGGGTGCCAATATCTTCGTCATTCTGTTCCACGAATTCATTTGACACGATGGTGAGGTTTGTCAGCCTGAGGGATGTAAGGGTTTCTGCTACAGCGTTGATTTCTTCCTGTAAGAGCTGGGTGGGTCCAACGCACAAGTACTGAAGAGTGGGATCCTGTGACGGAGATCGAGGAAGGAAGGGGTGGGCCTCTGTAAAGTACATGCCTAGCACGCGAAGATAGGGGAAGTTCGTCGGATCAACAAAGCTGCTTAGAAGGGTTAACGATGACCCATTCTCTTTCGAGTCTGGTTCAACGTCAGGATAATCCCAAATCCTTAACTCCGTTATCCCCTTCCATGCACTTCCCATTCTTTGGACGTCTAACTGACCAAGCTGTAGAGGCTCCCAAGCGCCCGACGCTTGAAGGACCAGTCGCCTTAGTCTGGCACAGGCTAGCAAGGACTCCAGGACATTGATGCCCCGAGTCTTGAGGGGCTCTGCAACGTCACAGGGCATGTCGACCATCACGGAGAGGTCATTAAGATCCGGGCACGCTTCTGCCACCAGGGCTAATCTGTGCTCCAAGACATCTTCGGTCGAGGGAGCGATGGTGATATTCAACATGCGGAGTTGGGCAAGGTTGCTGAGGCCACTCAGGACGGCGGGAACTGTCCAATGACAAGACAATTCCAAGCCAACCAGAGTCGGATGCTTATGTAGGAGCTTGAGTAGATTCTCCCCTTGCTGCTCCTGCCAGACCACGACATCCCAGCCAAGTCGGCGCAGATCCTTGTTGTTACTGAGATTGGTCGTGAGGGAAGCCAGTAGATTGTCCATCGAGACCGCCCACCCTCGAAGTTTGATGAAAAGCTCGCGAAGACCGGAGTGAAGAAAGGGGGAAATTGATGCTAGCGTTGGATTTGGGCAGTGGCTAGTCCATCTCAATGTCCTCAAGCGGGAAAATATCGGCGACGGCATGCCAGCAGAGCGGTGTTGGATCCATTCCAGCGTTCTTGGAGATATTGTTCCCGGATGAGTTAGGCTGGTGTAGTGATTGTTTTCATCGTAGCTGAGGGAAGTCGTAAGATTTGCTCGTTTGATGAAGTACGAAAGCGGACCAGGAGGTGGAAAGGAGGAAAAATCCTGTCCGGGATTCGCACTCAGCGATTGAGAATTCCAGTCGTGAGGCTACTCACCCAACCTTCACGCCCACAATAAAGAGTCCCAATGGTCCCAAGGAGGCAAGTTGGGGAAGGAACATGCTCGTATAGTAAGGGCAGAGCGATGTCCTTCCAACAGGAACACACCAGAGAGCAGGCAGCTAGGTCGTGCTTCTGGAGGTTCTGAAAGATTGGCAGCAAAACGTCGATTAAGGCCAGTGCAAAAGCCCTCGGGCTCTGATTTGATGTCTATAGAGTGCACATGAGACATAGATTTTGTTCAAGAAGCCTAGTATACGTACAGTACGCGCAGAATCCTGCGTTACGACGTCAAACATCTTTGGCTTTCTCATCTATGTCTTTGATGTTTTTGATAGAGGAGCAGCAAAAGTGTTGAGGAGGAGGAGTGAAGTAAGCGCAGTGGGACATAAAGTGCAGGTGGGGATAAGAGAAGAGTGGTCTGCTCAGAAATAGGACCAAAACACGCGGATACTGACAGTCGTGGACTAAAGAGGGGCACCAATCTCTATCTTAAATCAACCTTCGGTCGATATTACCACAGTCCAATAGTTGTCCAGGTTAACGATGAGCTGAAGCGACAGGGAGGAAAGAGAATATTACTGCTGGATAAGGGTCGAGCAAGGAGTTCCCGGGCAATAGAGAGATAAAATTAAAGCTAGATATCCTTGTAATGTAATGCTTACGGCTCCCAATAAACATTGCGTTGCCGGGCTTAAAGCAAGTCTGACAAGTTTGAGCGAGCAAACCCGGTCCTGGTTAGCCGCTGGACCGGCGATTCGTCAAATCCCCACGGTCAAAAGGTCTAAATGAGACACCCCAGATCTGGAACTGTGCACCGAGACTTTGCCCGCGTGATGGATTGGGCAAATCGATGGGCACCCATGGCATACGTCAGGAGATTCATGATGCGGATCGACCGGCGCCCATGCTCATGTGCCCTAATTTGGGTACTTCGAATATAAACGGACGATCTTGAGACGCTGGAAGCCGTTCGAATCCCCCCCCCCCCCCGGATTCCCTGGAGATCTTATACCAAAAGCATGCGAGGTCGGCCAGGACGCAATGTACGCTGGATTGAACACAGTCAGGATGGGGCTGTACACGACAGTCGGGATTCTGATGCCTACCGAATGGCGGAAGCAAGTAGACTGTTCGTCCTCCCCCCGCTTGCGTCTATCTGACATATATTCCTTTATTCCAGGCCAGCCGAGCAGCCAAGGAAGCTGCGCTTTTGAGGGCAACTATCTCTTTGGTGAGTGCAGGGAGGGAGGAGCGTTAGCATTTACCCTTACCTCCACTCACATCGCTCATATAACCAGAAGGACGACGGAGCTCTGAACTTTTCTGCCGATTCAAGACGTACGAAAGGCAGAAGAAGGTAAGGATTTGACCTTCTCTGAATCGACCACTTTCACTAAGAAACCCGAATTCCAAACATTAGCGACGTGCGCGTCCCCGTGTCCAAGGGCTCTTCGAATCTTGAAGCGTTCAACTCTTCCGGATCAGCGAATCCAACGACATTTTCCGATCGGCATTCAGCATATGTAGATTCGGCCGGGCTGTCTAGCGGTGTTGAGGTACGCTTTCCTTCTGTAGGCCTTACTATGTTGGCTGATGGAGCAATCTTGGCAGAAAACAGCTCCAGAGGGACCGGAAGCACTGTTATCGGAGGATAATCAAGCGCACGCAAAGTCTTCTGAAGTACAAATTCCCACCTTTTATGGTAGGGAAGGGGAAGAGGAGGAAGCCTGCAACGGGGATGACGTACGTTACTCCCCTGATACCGTTTCCTATACTGTCTGACCATAACTGTGCAGAATCCGTCTGAGCTAGAGGTAGTCCTAAGAGAGCGAATGGACCGGATGGAGCGAGATCTTGCTAGACTTGACGTTTCTCGCGAGTCGTGTAAGCCCTATTGATGCAGAGGAGTATCCGTTCTTCTGACGCTCGATGCAACCTAGCTACCACCCCACAGGCTGCCAATGAGTATTCACCTAGGCAACACGAGTCTAAGAGCTCGGGGTTACCTCTACATTTTGGTCCTATCTCGTTTCCAGGTGCGAAACGCCGAGAAGGATCCCGACTAGATCTTGAGGTATGCAAAGCAAATTGGCCCTTCTCTCATAGCTAACGTGTATCTATACATTTAGGATGAAATTCGAGCATTTTGTGCTTGGCATCTGGGGATTAAACGACTGACTGGGCCATCTGGAGAGCTCATTGAGACTGACTACCCTCAAGAGCCTACCGACGTCAACACCGCTTGGCAAACCAAGGGAGACTTGGAGAAGAAGGTCTTCACCTATGCTTGGTCACAGCCACCTGGACATCCATTCAATCGACGGGCGGTGGACATCCTTGCTCTCGAGATGGTGGAGTCTCGCGGATTTTCAGAAACGGAGCTACCAAAAATTCGCAAGATGATCACGACCCATTTCAAGCACCTTCGCATCAAATGGAAGGAGCAACAACGCCCTCCCGCTCTTGAATTGACAGTTTACCAGAGAATCTACAAGGCAAACAAGTCCCGATGCGACCGTGTAAGTGACAGCATCATACGTCTAGGTATGGGGACTGACTTTCTCTACTTGTCACAGCTCTTCGCCGCAAACCTTAAGCTCATCGCTGAGACACCATCTCTTGCTCATCTGGTTTGTTATTGGTCGCTTTTGGGCACTCAGGGGACCAGTACCGACGAGGAGGTTGGCAAGGAAGACGGCCGCCCAGTTTACGCAATTTTCAAAAAAACATGGAGGTCTGCTGAGCTGAACTTCTTTTGCCGATTCTTGGGGATCTATCTTATCCATGCAGACCGTGCATTGCGCGTCCGTCGTCCGTCAACCATGGAGTCCGTCAGAAAAGCCCCTAAACGGTTGCCTATCAACTGGTACCGACCTGACTTTCTGAAAGGGCTTCTTCCTGCGGAATACCACGAGCTTGACCCTGGTGCCGAGGTTTCCCTGGAAATTCCAGCGGATCTCCTGACGTGAGTATCTCACCCCCGGGAGAATCCACATACGCTAACCTATTTACCTTAGGGCATGCCACCTCAACGTGGATTTGGATGAGGACGAAGGGATGGAAGGGAGTAACGAGGAATCCCATGGAGGTAAATGAAGCTCAGAAAAGCTGATCATTCGAGTGATTTTTGGAGATAAGGTCGGCCGGTGGGTTGGTGCGTCAAATGGCACTTGTATCAAGTTAACGAAGAATAAGAAACATATGTACATGCGTGGAACTGTATTAAATAAGCCTCCTGAACCACAGCTCCTGCAGTATCGAACAGTCCGAGCCCTACAGCATGCGCTTCATTGAGCTGCTTCTTCTGCCACTTCTGCCAGCGTCGATCATCGTCGTTCACCATGACCAGCAAGAAAGAGCATGACAAACTGCTGGCTCGGATTGGTTTTGCCGGTCGTTGACATCGAGCCTGCCCCTCGAGTTCGCCCGGGGAGTAAGGTCCTCTTTTGGGGGAGACCACCATTCGGCGGGCGGTTCCTCAGACTCGACGTTTGGATTCGTCCCTCAAGTCGTTCGTGAGTGGTAACGGGAAGAGATAACGAAGGCCTTAGAAGTAGAGGAATGCTTGTTGCACCAACTCCTCAAGCTCATATCCGGAACGGTGACAGAGTGCTCAAGGTGTTCTGTAGGGATGTCGAAGAGGAAGTTGAAGAGGTAAGGCAAGGCTGGAAAGCTACCTGGTGTGAAGGTGCTAGGTCGTCCTCCATGGCCTAGCGTTGATGAACGACGGTCAAAGAAAAGAAGGCGCTTCGGTCACGGAAAGGACGAGTTCGTGTAGCCTCGCGAGGACGGCGCAAAGAGTTTGTGCCGCGCGCCATACGTCGAGGCCAGGGAGTAGATCCAGGCGTACAATTCCACGGAGATCCAGCTGTCGCTCGGGGCTGCGGCGGTGCTCGTCAAGTTAGCGGGGACGAGAAAAGCCTGGATGACGCTGAAGTTGCTGACGTTGGAGTGAGCACGTTGTTGACAGCGGGGTGCCGGACAAGTGGCACGCCATCTTCTCCATTCGAAGAGCCTGCGACGGCGTTGACGATGTTGGTCAGGCTTTCGGTGCCGGTCTGAATGTTGCGCAGCTGTTGCTTGAACAGATTCTAAGTGCAGAGACCAAGAGTTGATTAACGAACCACGTCATTAGAGCATGCGGGACTGATGATCGGACGACTCGACGAGGGTGATAGACAGATGGTTGGGACACGTCGGCTGGGGAGATGAATTGTACAGATTGGCACTAAGAAGAGTTGCTAGAGGCTTGCTCGATATTCGGTGCGTTTCCTATACTAAACTCGTATTGCGTATTTTGAGCCGCTCTTGCGCGCCAACGACCTAGTCGGGTTCGATCGCCGCAGCGGAGGAATCGCGTCGCTGCCTCCTCGAAGCGCTCGGGCTTTAGCTGCGACCGCACGGCGACGGAGTTAAGTACACCAAGACGACGATGAATGCGATGCACAAAAGCACGGCCGCTACACGGGAGAGAGTTGGGTGAGCCATGGTGGTTGGCCGCTCCGGAGCTTGATTGGTTGGCCACGGCTTCAACTACTGCTGCCGGAGTTGGCGTTGGCGCCGTGTAGCGGCTAGAGGAAGTCCTCGGCTGTGGGGTTCATGGGGGACTTGAGAGGCTGGATTCGCGGTAGCGGTTGTAAGCGACGCATGAGAGGGTGGTTGGGTATGTAGGAGACGGAGAAGAGCCATTAGCGACAAACGTATCAGCAGGAGGTTATGGTGCCGTACCTAGTCTAGGCTCAGCGGTAGCCGTTCCGGTAGAACCGTCAGTCAGCGTGATACGTCCTCGCCGTCGTTGGTCCCTCCATTCTGCTGCATGTAGCGATATGATTCGTATTGCGCTCGAATGTCGTCTCTGGACAGACTGTCATCGGGGTCGCCCGTCGTCACCTTGGACGAATGTTGTCCGGGAGAGGGTTGGGACGACGCCGGCGGTCTTTCCCTCAGATAGGTTCAAGCCATTGCTTTGCTGTACGAGTCGTAACCGCCGTCGCTGTAACTTCGCCGACGACCAATGGCATCGTCGGAAAAAGTAGAGGTCACGTCGTGCGAATGACGGGATTTGGTCGGAGACGACGTGGAGGACGGCGGTGAAAGACGAGAACGGAGGTGAAAGACGAGAACGGAGGTGAAAGACGAGGCGTCTCCATAGGCGGCGTGAGGGACAAGGGCAGCTTGGATGGTTTCCCGGTGGACCCGTCGGTCGTTTGTTTCGGTTTTGACTTTGGGAGCAATGCATCGATAGGGAGTTGCTATCTGCTGCGGCGTCAAGGTTGAGGTGCTCGGGTGAATCGAGGCGAGTCGCTCGTTGGTTTTGATTTGGCCCGACGACTTTTCCTTATGGTTTGGACCGCACCTCCTTCGGACCTTTTCAAGGGCTCAAGAGAAGAGGAACTCCGATCCGACGGTGGAGATCGTGCAGGTGGATCGTGCAGGTGGGGAACGGGACGAAGGAGAGCGCGTACGGGGGTGTTTGTGACTGGTGTGTCCAACGACCCTAATACAGCGCACGACATGAGGAGTCGGAAACAGCGATGCCACACCTGACGTAGGGCCCACAAAGTAAAATATTATCTTATGTATCTTTAACTTTCGAATTTGTTGGAATCTCGCTAACCTCTGCGATTTGCAGGCCTCCCAACGTGGGAATGCCGTTTCCCAGTTGGGATTTACTTAGGCACCACACATTACGCGCACATCAAATTATCTCAAAAGGTCCATTTATTTTATTTATTGTATTTTGGAGTGTTCAATGGAGCGAATCGTCCTATTTCAGCGAATCGCTCCCCTCGCGCGAATCGCT
>WSUD01000112.1:0-35014 GCA_019633495.1 Tulasnella sp. 427 | reverse complement strand
CCTCCATCCGCCTCCTCCTCCCTCCTCCCCCCTTCCTCTCTACCCTCCTCACCCTCCTCCCACCATCCCACTCCCATCATGGATACCCTCGCTGTCGAACTCGTTCACCTCATCGCCCTCCATGTCGCCATTCCACACCAATCCGCCGTCAGTCCACGTCCACCAAAGGATCTCATCTCCCTACTCTGCACATCGAGCTCGCTATACTCCGCTCTCAATCCTCAAAGCAATCCTCACCTCTATGCCGAGATATTCAGGCGCACATTCGATACCTCGGCCTTGTACCGTCGCTTCCCCATCTCGCACCTTACCGCTCCAAGCCTCACCCACGAGCTCAAGCGTCGGTGGACTTGTCTATCTCGGGTCCGCGCTCTTTCAGCAACCTACAGCAACTCTTGGAAGGAACGATCTTACAGAAGACCCCAGCTTTTGGAAGACCTTATGACCCTCTATATCATGTTCACCGAATCCGACACGGGGAACGCCAAGCTGCTCCTGCGATACGCCAACGTCCAAGGTTATATCAATATGTACAAGCACTACCGGCTAGACAAGCTCAGAATGCTCCCTGATATGCCAGAAGAGAGCGAGGAGATCGCGTTGTGGCTCTGGTTATGCTGGTTTACATTTGATTACGGTAAGTGTACCAGATTCCACCACAACCCTGGCATCCGCGTCGTTATTAGTGGCCACCCTCCCCTCGGGTTCCAAACCCTCGACGATGCTGACACTGCCCTTCCATCCCAACCACGTTTTATAATTCACTGGTAGACACATGCATTAATGAGGAGGACAGTGCCAGAAGAAATTTTGACTATCTGATTACTCCGTTTGTTTTGGGCGTCTTCCAAGTGAGTCGGCCCAGTCTGGCATTATGATCCCAGCAATCCGTCTTTCATAATTGACTGACCTCTCCGTCGTCGATCCTTTCCGCATCAGTATGCCAACACCTATGCACCATGGACCTACCCGATCCTACCACTCTCCACGCCCTTGTCACCCTCCAACCCCTCCCATCCAGCTTTACCTCTGAACCCAGCGGCCCCATCGCTATCGCCCCCCGACCGCATCCCACTCGACCCTCGACCCTTGAGCACCGCGATCCCAGGAGGATATCTCTCGGTTCCCGCCGGCATCTACGGTTCTCCCTCCCACGGCACTAATCGCGGTACTAATGGTGTCCGTTTCTCGTTCCCACTGCCGCACCACGCCGCCGTTCAATTGTGCCTCTCCCGCGAAGATCGTCTCGCGATCTTCCAGCAAGGTTTCGACCGCTTGAGTCCGGCGGAGCTCGTGAGCAATGCTCGTAGGTACGGGTTCTTCCCGTCGGCGTCGTCGCTGGCGCAGCCCGACCCGGCTGTACCCCCGTTCAGAGACGACCGAGGCCAAGAGACAAGAGACGCGTTTACTCCGAGCCATATGCGCGTCAAGTTTCCTTGTATAGTTGATTCGAGGAGATGGGATAGGGAATGGGCCAGGCTTACTGGATGTAGGGATCCAAAGGTTTGTCTGTTGCGGGAGATAGACCTCCCGACATACCAATGGACGCCTGGAAGGATGACTGGAGTATGGGATGGTCGTTTCATGGTGAGTTACTTTTACGCTATCTTGATCGTTTGGTGTCCAAGTCGCTACGGGACCAATCAATCCGCTTGGCCTTTCGTTCTTGTATCGTCTAGATCCCCCACTTGGAAGGCTTCAACCGACTGCTCGTGTCTCTCACTTCTCCCGTAAACGTTGATGATGAAGATGAAGACCGCGAGTATCCCGTCAACATCCTTGAAGACGTCGCTAGGACCCAGACGTTCCAGTCTTGGAGCCTGACGGAATACCACCATCGACCGACGGCGCAGCTCCCGTTCCCCATCACACCGGGTCAGGCCATCAACGCTCACCTACCGAACGACTTCGTTGTGGAACGGACCGCGACCTATTTCGATCCGATGAGTGGGAGGTGGAAGACCGGCATCATCGTTCGGGCGAACAATGGTACCAGGTCGTTCTACGAGTGAGTCTGCCAATGTCCCCAGTTCCGTCGCCGTGAACCTCTTGTTAACTCTCGTTTGATCTCCCCGCCAGAGCCGTCATACCGTCCGACGGCGTATCTGTTCCCCCTTCCACATCAGGTCTTCCCATCATCGTCTTCGGCCGAAACACAACCTCGCCTGCCACCTCACCCGCACCGGTTCAGAACTCCTGGTTCCAAGGTGGCGCGAACGCGTACGGGATCGTTCGTCCCTGGGACGGGCTCGTGACTCTGAAGGTCTCTGGTGCGGCGCAAGCGACGGGTGATTTCGTTTTCAACGGCTACCTCGTCGGAGAAGGGGATCGAGAGTGGGAGAGCGGGAACTGGGTCGGGAGGTGGAGAGACGCTCACTCTCAGCCGAGGATGGTCGCTTGGGAGGGTGTTTTCGTCATGAGGAAGAGAGGAGACTGAGCGCTGTCGTCAACAATGGGCTCTCCGGTTTTTTGTCCTCGTCGTCCTGCAACTGGTTCAAGATACTCTCCAACATTCCACGATCAAGATCAGCTACTATTCTTTCGACTACTACTAGAAGGTGTCGTAACGAACGTCGACACTCAGCTCAAAACTCGCTACTATGCATTTGCCCCACGGGCCTTTTGGATTTTGTTGCCTTCTTGCATTTTCACTCCTCGCGGTTATCTTTTGTGTCTCCTCCATCACCCTTTCTTATGTGTCCTCACCATCGTCATCTGAAATCACGCTTCAATCGTATATACACATGGATTTTTTTCGACCATCTCTTTCGATCGTTTGGCTTCTCGTCATTGCTCTCGTCGCGCTTCCGGGTTTCTTCGTTTATTCTTCGTTCTGTATAGGGTGTATACCATCACTATCTACCTTTTCTCAACTCCTCGGTTCTTTCGCCTTGTCGTGTCTCATGTGTATCAACCAAGCCGTCGCTTAGACTTCCTTGCCCAGGCCTTTTCCCGTCTTTCGGTCTTCGCTACTACCTCGTCACCTCGTGTCTATACGCTACTATATACATGTCTCTGCCTTGCTACTATTTTGGAATTGCGACCGGTGCTTTACGTCTTTGGCTGAGGAGACTAGCTCGCTCTGGTCAGGTTATTCCCGGCTCGAAGACTTTGAAACTTTGGCAATCAATTGGTCCTTTCGTTGCTCTTGACACCTGTCCTTACCCTTGCGCGGCTCCTGAGCCTCGATCACCGTGTGCAATTTGTGGACGTTCAGGACTCATAAGTTGATGGCCGCTGGTTCCGTGGAAGCGCGCGCGGTGCCAGATGCATGAAGAAGAAGCCACGTCCGCCGGATAAAAAAGAATGAGAATAAGAATAAAAGTGAAGGGAGTAAGAGATAGCCTTCGCTTTGCCTCGAGCCCGTTGCTGAGTCGAGTCGAGGCGTTGGATTAGAAGCGCAGCCATCACGAAGAGTAATTAGAAGGCTGCACGAAGGTGGGTTATTCAAAGGAGGTCAATGGACAATCATTTTCGGCATTTCCTCAACAAAGTGAAGCCTGGAAAGACAATGAAAGTGTCCCAATGGGAACTGAGAGTCTTGCACGAAGTGGGAATGTGTGCGAGCCTGGACGAGACAGCAGCGATCTGGATCGTTGTTTGGTGCTGTGGGCGGCACCGATCGCGGATGTGTCTATATTTGAACATTTCACCTGCGACGTCAATTCCACTCCAAACCAGCCAATTTGAAAAAAAAAAAAAAGAAAAAGCGTTGGAAGCAAAAAGCGGCACGCAGCGTTTCCCTGAACACGCAGGGTTGGGAAGAGGTGACGGGAGTCTCGCGCAACGGGTTCCAAACCACCGGTTCAGAGCTTCCGGCTCGGCATGAGCTGTGGTATCGCTTGGCCGATGAAGGAACGTGGACCGAGTTTTTTTCTGTCTTTTTCGTCGCCTTTTTTGTACTCATGGCGCTCGGCGCAGGGCTGGAGAGCAAAAAAGGAGAGCATATGCCACCGGCGGAGTTTAAATTTATTTTTGGGGAGTTTCCCTGACTCCTCGGGTGAGACGAGAGGCAAGGAAAATACGGAAAATGAAGAATAAAATGTGGTCCCCGCTCGGAAACGCGCGAACTGAGTTCGATTCTGGCCTGACTCACGGGGAGGTGACCATCGAGAGTAGTCAAAATGTCAATGTCGAGGACGTTTCCCCTCCCCGATGATATGCGGGCTTGAGATCGAAGACAATGAGATGAGCATTGCACCGTAAAACCCTGTCCTCGATCTCTCGTCCAGCTCAGATCTTGTTCAGGCCATCTTGTGGCTATCCGACTGATCGGCTCCAACGCTCTCTCCCAGGCATGACGCACCAATAACCTTCTCTACGCTGCACACGCCTCATCAGGAGCCCTTGAACAACGTTTCTGATATAGCTGCTCGTGGGGACTTTCACTGCGGCGTGTGTAACGCCCGCATGTGGCCGAAGACCCACAGTGCCTTCGTTGTGCTTTTTTCACTCCCCTTCGGTGCACTCGCCACGGTAAGTAAGCATACAAAAGAATCAGCGGTGATGTTGGAGGTATGGGAGTCCGGCAAGGACAATTTGTTGTGCTCAGCTCACGCATCTGGGCAGTACCGACCTCGGTTGAATCGTTGAACCTTGAAAGAAACGCTCAGTGGGACTCGAGTCACCTCAACGCTGTGCGAGTGCAAAAGCTCACAGCAATGCCCGAGCCGTGCCTGGGTGGATCCACAAGAGAAAGCCGTCTGGTGGGATACGGAGTCTATGTGTAAGGTTTCGAAGCTTTCTCCTGACATCATGCACCCATACCAACCCGCATACGGACGACCCTACCGACCCTGACTTGTCGCCCCAAAGCATAACTCCGTCAGCGCGGCGGAGGAGTACACTCAACCAAATAGCGTGGACTTGTGCTGATTCTATACCGAGATGAAGTGGGCCGGTGTTCACTGCAAGTTGTATGAACAGCGAACGTCGAGTCTGGGTTTCTCTCCACGCTTTTTGGCCGTTGGAGTTTCATGTCTGACAACCCAAGCTCATCTCTGCTATGGCCTTTTTCAATCGTGGTGTCACCGCTTTTGGAATCATGGCGGTTTCCGGTGGAGTTTAATACGGTTACACCAGGGAGGTATGGAACATTCCGACGGGCTCTCTATCCGATGCCCCGATAGGAGCAGGGGGAGTGGCCATTTGAATTAGGATCGTTGCACATATCTTACCCGGTGATAATCTGGGGCTATCCCCACAGAGGCTACTTGTGGTTTTGATGCTCCATCTCCGTCGAGCGCTTGGGCATTGCGGCGGTGGCGGTTTCAAAGCCCAAGTTGATCGACGTCCGGCTTCAAGAGCCCCGCCAGTCGATCCACACCTCTAGCGGAGTGCTCGTGCCTCGAGCCCGCACCGTCGAGACCAGATTTGTGCGATAATGCTCGCGATAGGACAGCGATAGGGGCCTCCCCGAACAAGCTCTGGCACACTCAGCTCTTCGCGCTTCTCCGAGCCTGGAACGACGCACCTTTGTGTTTCATCCGCTCTTATGACGTCCTGCTCCCAGGTCCGTCGGACCAAGGAGGCCAGCCCGGTTCTCCTGCAAGTCAGAAGCGCTTGCTGATGGGCTAGGACAGCACGCGTAGTCGGATCTAGATGCGTACAGAGCATGGGACTGGGTGAGCCGGGCTCCACATAGCTTAACGCTCGTCTGAAGGACGATCCACCGAGGAACATTTATGTCTTGGGGGATTAATTTATTCGCCAACGTCTTCCAGAGACACGCCTTTGATTGAGCGGACACCTTTGCTCGCGTTACATGACCAGTCGCGTCGGAACATCATCGTGCCTGCGGTGACCTTGAGGGAATGATCGAGCCAGGCACTCTGGGTAAGGGTGATCTAGCCACCTTCGCGCAGGGATGAGAATAGATTGCGACCCATGTGACACGGCAATGCTGGTCAAGGCTATGAAGAAGGCCCCAAGAAAGCGGAGTAGTTAGAACTGGGTGAAGATCACTGTTCTTGAAGCAACCTCACCACTGGCGTCTACATGTAGCTTGTATTTATTCAAGAGCGTTGGTATGTTGCTGCATTCCGATGCGGATATCAAGCTGTGGGTCATGATCGTCCTCTGTCGGAATGGACTTTTCTCAAGGACTGGAATCCTATTGCACCAAAGCCATTCTATGACATTCACGGCAACGAAATATCAAAATCCTGCGTTCTAGACCTTTGTGGTGGCTGGTGCGTGGTAGCCCGATCGGCTAGATTCCGACTCGGTATATGCTTCGTAAGAGGAGAGCCCATGGACAAGCTTACAACGACTGAAACACAACCAACGCCACGCCTCAAAGAAGTCAAGGCTTTTAGGGTCATGGGACACCGATGTTTGTGTAGCCGCGAGACAAGCGCTATCGGTGCACGAGCTTGCCAGATTTGCTGGAAAGGTCGCGACGCCCATCACATTCTAAAAGGACCGGGACTAGCTCTAACTAGCCAAATGCATCTATCTATTACTTGATATTCGATTGAATGTCTTCTCGTTTTGAGGGCCATGTGCTCCTGGAAGCCGTTGATCTATTCTTAGGGAGGGGCAGCTTTCTATCTTTCATCCCGTCAAGTGTATCTCAAGAATAGTCAGAACGCTTTCAACCTCCTAGATTAATTTATTAAAATAGCGCAAGACAGAGGGCGGATGTGTACTATTGACTTGGATTCACTGGACGGGGCTTTCGAAGTACCGTATGTTCCCCCCGTGGATCAAGGGCGATCGGGTAACGAATATCCGTAGGAGAATTATTTAATAAGTAAATAAAGAGTATCAGGAGTACTGTAGTTGTCTAAAATGAGCAATATAGGGCATTTCAAATACGACATGAGCGGTGTTCACCTTGTGCGGCGAAAGATCAGCGTGCCCACTGGCCAGGACAATCCTGGTTCAAGTCAAGCCCATACCCAGTTGATATAAAGTGGATCAATCAGTAATCACGACCGAGTGTTCTGAAACACCAAGGTGAAGAAGCTGCGTGAACGCTGATTTGTTTTGGCTTCTGGCGAGGTAAAGACCAACGTCTAAGAAGGCTGCTTTACAGCAGGCGGGTATATAGCCGACCGTGATCCTGGGTCCAATGGCATCGTAATCTTCTCCGGCGAGGCTTGGAGGAAGTCTATACGGCATAGAGGGTCTCGGCGAACCGGTAAATGCGCTCCCCGAGATCCATGATCCTCATCAGCATAACTGTCGCCGACGACTTGGCAAAGCTAAATTTACTTTTAAGCGATGTGGTTCTTCTATGTACACATATTCATGCGCCGGTTTTCCAAATAGAAGGCAAACCTCCTATCCGGAAGGGGGATTTGAAACGTCTCGGAAACCCGCGGATGCGTTAGAGTATCGAAGGTAGCTCATATTAGCCAAATGAGCTATGCCCTTGCGTGAAGCCATCGCTGTTTAGTGTCTAACATGCTTACGACAAGGGACCTCCCAAGCGAGAAGGGTGTCATCCCGTCTGTTCAATCACGTGATTTCAGGCTGACGTGAATTAGGGTCACGTTTTCGAAACGCGTCTCTTAAGGTTTTATCCGGGGAAACTGCGTGATGAATATGTTCAGCCACCAAAATAGAAGCGAAGCTGTAATGATTTCTCGTTATATGACGAGGTGGAGGAGATGAAGAGAAGGTTTCTGACCTGCTCTGCTTACGGTCAATCAAGGCTGAAGCATATAGCCGACCGTAGGTTCATTATATGACCAGCCACATCATCTCGGACATCGTGCCGGCGGCCAACTGCGTTGAAGGTGTTCTTGTCGTTGCCGACGAGCTGATTGTCGTCGAGAGATCAGCAGAGAGGGGGCTTGGCGAAGCAGTGCCGCCCATCAATTGCAACCGAGGAAAAAGAAGGCCAAAGTCGGTCGCTGGAGCAACGGCAGGAAGGGGATCCGACATTTGAATTTGAGAAGAAGCGGCGATGGGAATTGAAGGAATAGGGATTTTTCCTGTGAGCCAGTACTCCGTCTTCGCTTCTTCGAGACATCGGACCTATGTACCAGTCTGCTCTCTTCGAGCCGGAGACGACTGCGAGTGGTTCGGGCATACCTAGAAGTTAAATAGTTAGTAAAGGAGGGGGAGGTGAGGAAGATGACGATAGGGAGTGAAAGAAGGAGACAGAGTCGATAGGAAGCTTGGGGGTTTTACATGCGTGGCAGGTTCTTTGCTGATCGATTGAGGGAGGGGAGAAGATCCATCCAGGGTTGGGAAGGCTTCTTTCCTCTCCCAGCGAGGAGGCTCCGGCTTGTTTCCCACTTCGATGCAACCTGCCGCATTTCGCCTCCCTCTCCCTCCCCCTCCCCCCTCTGGCTCGCATCTCTAACCCACCTGAACGCTGCAAACAGCCTTACGAGATCGACTGGGATTGTTGAAGAAAAGTGTCGACGTCGCCGCAAAGGAGCTTCGAAGCGTTCACGACAAGCCGCAGGTGCTTATTGCAATTTCGACTGGGACGTAAAAAAACGCAAAAAAGTCCAGGAAACCCGGCTCGACGCTCAAATCTGCCCCTTTCGCTCGCTGCATGTCCTTCTGCCGGATCGACTGGTAGACGTCCCGAGTTCTTAGATGTCCTGGTTCTCTCGAAAGTCCGCGCAAAAACACTTGCCGACGGCCCAAATTCAAGTCCACACCAATACCGCCAACATCCACCCGTCTCAACAACCTCGTTCCCCCGCTTCATCATCGTTACTCGTCAGTCCCCAGTCGTCCACGCACTATGTCCCGACATCCCCGTACTCCGGAATGCCTCGATCCGCAGGCCTTCCCTCCACCAGCTCGAATGGGTTGCTCGAACCATCATTCCAGCCGCAAAACCGCAAGGAATCGGCACCCGCTCGACTCGGGTTCTCTCGCGAGTACGATGATCCTCTCGCAGCTGGCCCGAGCGCACAGCAACCCCGAAAAGATGGACGGGCACGGCAGGGCTCGGCGACATCACCCTCAATAACTCTAAGCGGCTTTTTGGGCCTGAGCGGAAGCAAGTTGAAGAAGCAGCCAGCCCAAGGTTCCGACATGCGACAAGTTCGTAGCAATCCGGGGAGTGAAGTCGTTGACCCAGGTCTCGAAGCTGGGCAAGAATACACTCATGTTCAGCCCGGTCGTCCTCGTGCTGGCACATACGACCCTTCCAGTGCGTCCTCAATAGGCAACTCGAATCGCAGTCGCGGTTACACCCTGTCCAGCTCTACCGCAACTTCATCAGGTCTTACTGTCCCACCCACCCCTGCAACATCGTATGATGGGGACGGTTCTTTCGGAGGCCGAGGGAGAAGCAATAGCGCGTCTTCGACTGCCGCGTCCTTCTCTCGGAAGGGGAAGCAGGCACCCTCGCTTCGCGCAGTGGAAGAATACACCTATGATCCATTCGCAGCTGGCAACACGAGCTCATTCTACAATGCTCCCCCTACACCGCCAATGATGACTCCGGACAGTCAGTATTTCGTACAACCAGACCCACAGCTGCTACGTCGGAACGGCTCTTCGAGCGGCTACGTCGAGGGAACCTTCGGACCCAAAACTACCTCCCCCAATCCGACAGTGATCAATAATCTCAGAATCCCCCAACGACCTACCGTCCAGATCCCTTTGCAACCCACAATCACTCCCTCTCGCCTGCCTATCTCCCCAAGTGCCACCAACCCACTGAGCACAGGGCCGCTTTCAAAGAAGCAGCCGCCTTTGTTGCCATTTCGGTCTAAATCGACTCGGGATAAGAAGTGAGCGTTTCTCGATTCCCTTGGCCACGTCTCGCCTTGTTCCACGCAAAGAGTCACTGACGCAGAGCGTGTTTTAACCTCGTTAGATCTGCTCCCGAGGAGTCCGAGTCCCACTCAGGTTTCATCAACGGCCTTCTGCGGCCTAACTCCAACCGGCATAGCGGCAACAGTGCCGTTTCTGCTCCTTCAGATGTAACTCGAAGTGGCAGCGTTGTAGAACGGTCGCGCTTGCTTTCCAGTCCTCGAGATCCTGCTCACCGCCTGCCCGTCTCCATCGGCAACTCGCCAGCGGACTTTAAACGATCCCTCGCCTCTCCTACACCGTCAATCATTTCGTCAAACTACGATGATCCTTCGCCCGGACAAGATACGTCTGCATCGGAGAACGTTCCGGGATTGACGCTAAGCGAGATGTCCGACATGGCTACGAGTGCGTCGACTCCTGCCACTTCACCGTCCCAACCTTCGTCCGACGGACATCCTTCTCGACATTTGCCTACAGACTCTGCCGCGTCACCCTCAATGAACGGTCGGAGAAACCGCTTACGGGCTGCCCTTGCTGTATCGGTCCAAGACATCGACACGTCTCCACTCAATCAGAAAGGAGGGGAATACGACATCTCGGACCTGAGAATCGAGGTCGACGTTTCGGAACTGAGCCCCGCCTCGTCGATATCAAAGGGCAAGGAGCGGTCGTTGGGCGTCGATAGCGCACTCGACACGGAACTGCGTCCGAGGGCGTCGCCTGTTGTTGGGGAAGAGGGGACGTTCGAGTTCTTGTTGCCACCCAAGTCACCTGCGATCCGAATTGTCAAGACTTCGAAGGATAGCCCACAATATGGAGCTCCTTCGTTCATCGAAGAGAGCTGTCATTCGCCAGGAGACCATTACTTCTTCGCTTCGCCTTATCCGTCGGGAGTCACGACCGTCCCTGTCTTCCGAGAGAGCATGGACTTGCAACGGGACTCGGGTGAGCAGGTCCGACCTCCAGAAGGGGATTTGCTGGCTCCTCCAAAGGTGTCTATCGAATCCGTTCCAGGAGACCCGGCTAATGGCTCAGTGGCAGAGGCGTTGTTGCCGCCAACACCCAACATCATCTCCGACTTCCCTTCCGTCCCGGACCTGTTCCACGACATCGAGGTACTAATGAGCGGAGGAAAATCATTGACGCTTCCCCAGCCACGTACACTCCTTACGCCACGCCCGCCTATTCCTTCACCCGTCGATCCAGTCTTGCCGGTTCCTGACTCTCCTGCCACCGTTCCCTCACCTCCGAAAACAGCAGCTACGATCCAACCGTCGCTTCCGCCCTTGACTATCAACACACCGGTCAAGAGCGTTGTGTCCATGGTCGGAATGTCTCCATTAAAAATCGCCGACAAAGCCACGACCGTTTCTCCTTCCTTGACAGCTCCCGCTCCCCTTCCGCCTCGCACTCAATCTCCGCAAAGACCACTACCCTTCCCTCCAGCCCCAGAGCCAGTGGAAACGGCGAAGGAGCCCACTTTGTCTGCCGTGACGTCCCCGACGGTTTCGGACATCGTCTTGTCTCCCATTGAGTATCGCCCGAACCCGTTGATGAAGAACCCGGCTGCTGCGTCGTCGACTTTGTCGTTCTCGTCGGCGTCGTCGGCTGGCGCAGGGTCAAGAATGCAATCTGGGGAGCGAAAGGGGAGCGGCGACGCAGTGTTGGATCAAGATAGTGATGTCGACGCGGTGGATTTGGGGTCCAAATCGTCAAGCAGGCGGAGGAGAGGTAGCGAGCCGGCTTCGCCGCGGCCGAGAGTTGGAATGGATGATCAGCCTTTCGGAACGAGCTTCGGGGCGCTTGGAACGCAGCCTTCGATCATGTCGTCTTCTCCACCTTCGGCGTTCCCCGCTGGACTGAACGGGATCCTCACTTCGAGGAAACGGAGCATACCAACACCGTCTTCGTATCAGCGCACGCGGTCGCCCTCGACCGGATCCTCGAGGGGTCGGAACATGTGCAACTTCATGTCGAACTTGGTTTCGTCCTCGGTTGCCATGAGCGAAGATGGAGCTGTGACCGGGGGAAGTCCTTCGTCGTTTGGGATCTTGAACGGGAGGAACACGCCAAGTTCGAGTGCAGGAAGCGGCACGACCTCCCCGCCTGGTCCCAAGAGGATGCGGTCGTTCAATCACATCCCAATCCCGCCTATGCCGTCGCTGAGGCACTACAACTCGTTCAATCCGTCCTTGTCAACTCCCAGCGAGTCCAGCACGCCGCCGTCCTCAGTGGGGTCTGTTGCTGCCCAGAAGGTGGTCCACACCTCCGCAAGCACGTCCAACCTTTCGATGGCATCTTCTGCCAAGACTGAAGTCGGACCCGTACGCAAGTCGTCGACGACGTCGAAACACCGGATTTTGTCATCCAAGACTTCGATTTGCAACAGTCGGCCGTCTACCGCAGGGAGCGTCTCGATCGGTCCTTTGGGGGAGACGGTCGATTACGAGCATGATTGGTCGAGGCATCGCGCTAGGTTCCCTCGGGACGATGACACCCGCTCTCTGGTGACTCTTAATCGCCCGACTGGATCCTTGGATATTCACCGGGATAGCATGGACGAAATTCCATCGACGTGCAACGAGTCTGTCACTGTCCTGGACGAAAGCGAATCCTCGAAACCCAGTGGTAGCAAGACTAATACAACGACTTCTCCGTCCAAGGCAGACTTCGGAACACCTCTACACATCATGCCACCTAGCGAGCTCCTCCGACTTGGCGATTCTTTAAACAACAAAGTGGCCAAAGACGAGGATACGCTGAGCCGGAAGTTCAGGGCAATGAGTGACGATGATTCGCTGATCCATGGCGACTTCGACGACATGAGCAGCACGTTGCGGGATCCGGAGGGCTCCAACTGGTTGTCGGATGTTGGCGTGTATGCTGGTGCGAGCTCGTTCAACCCCAAGACCACGTCAGTGATGGGCGTCTATGAGGGACGGGGACTCGTTGGTGTTGCACCTGGTCTACGTGGATTCCCGAGGCCATCGACGTCCTCGCGGAGGGATTCGTCCGTATCGAAATCGTCATCGATGACAGGCGCGAGTCGCCGGCCATCTATTTCGCAGGTGTCGTCGTCTAATAGTTCTGGCGTCCGGACTCCGGGCGGGCCACTCTCCCCTCCTCCTCCCCGATCCCGACTCCCTCGCTCATCAATCTCGTCTTCCATCCGATCGTTTGGTACCGCTCTCCCACATTCAACTCCGTTGGCACCTCATCCAGCGCGTTCACGAGCAAATTCTGGAAGCGAAATGTCACAGCGTGCGAATGCGAACCCACCTCCCGCTTACCCGCGTCGCGGGAGCGCATTCTCCGTCCTCTCGACTACCAGCTCGGTCAGGTCAATGCCCCTCGCGGATACTCGCATTCCCCCCCAGAAGGCGATAGTCAACCGGAATCCGTCACTAACACTAACAGGGATGAGTGCATTGAGGAAGAAACGACAGTCGCTAAAGCCGTCGTTCCTGGATATCGAATTTGACGACGATATGGAGGAAGAAGAGGAAGTGGAAACGCGGACGCTGAATGGAGGGACTGCGCGCGGTTCTTTAGAGGATAGCTTCTTGGACCTCGGACGAGGAACCTCAATGGATAGTATTCGGGACTAGGACTTTTATTTTTAAGCCTTGCGAGGCGACAAAGGTGTCTTATGATTATCTCGACTGTTTCTTTTTAGCACTTAATTCGTTCCCTAGTGTATTTGTGACTCGCCCATCTGTGGTAGCACTCCTGTACATTCCTTGTTTCCGTTCCACTCATCTGCCCATTAGATTGAATCCAATACACAAACATGCATAGCACAGCACGTTGTTGCCGTTGGTGGCGACTCGTGAGAGTCGGGTGTTCAGTTCAAGCTCCATTTAACAGCGGCCCGCCCAACCTACCACCTTGACCACGACCTCCATATGGCAGCTACCACGCGAATATTATATCTTCTGAGTCCTTTTACTACCTCGTTTGCCCATTATGGATGTTGGGCCGACAGCAGCCCGGAATAGCCTGTCAAGGTTGAAGCTTCTTCGGCGACGTTTCCTCGGTTTGTGCGGTAAATTCTCCGATTCAACATTGCGAAAAAGCCGAACGGGGAACCGAATTTCACGATACTACACCAGCTCTCTGTATCCGGGTCAGATGGATTTTCCTGCTGCGGCTTCTTGGCCGAGCATTTCCCCCGTTCAGCGTATCGGGTCGATTTCGGGAAGGACGCCAAAGCCCACGGCCATTGGTGCCTCCGTCACGCACCTATTCACCATGCTCGATCATATCTTCCTGTCACCTTACCATCCGGAGCTGGTATGGTGAGCGCGCAAGGCTGCGATATTTCGAGATTCCGTGCGGAGGGCAGGGACCATTGTCGAGAAAACGTCGGGATGACGTCCTGGACACCGGCGCAGGATGTTCACAGCGAAAATGGGATGGTGCTTAATGTGAGTACCGACGCCTTTATGACTGCGGGGTATCTATATATAAGTCACATCTGACCTTTGGGTTGGGGTTCAAACTCCCTTTGCATCATCCAGGATGCTCGTTCGTTCATTGTTCGGATTGCTGGCTGCCAGCTTGCCACTCCTTGCTGAAGCTACCACATGGAAGCAAGTCAAAATCGGAGGCGGTGGTGGCTTCGTAAGTCTGGGTCTGTGACTTCAAGCTCCAAGACATGAGCTCATTCACCTTGCACCATTAGGTTCCCGGTATCGTCTTCTCTACTAAGACGAAGGGTGTTGCGTATGCGAGGTTAGTAGGAAAATATAGCCTATGCATCTGAGGTCATTACACTTACAACCAAATTCGAATAGAACCGATATCGGTGGCCTTTACAAGCTGAACTCCGATGATTCATGGACCCCCCTTTTGGAGTAAGCTGAGGTTCATCAACGAAGTCCCAACTCATGCTCACCATTGCCCTTACAGCTGGGTTGGAAACTCCAACTGGCATGATTGGGGTGTCGACGCTCTGGCTCTCGACCCCACCAACTCCAACAAGGTGGGTAAAGTTGTAACGTCGAGGTGGGTATATCTTCCCTGACGGCAGTCTTCAGCTCTACATCGCCGTAGGCATGTACACCAACTCTTGGGATCCCAATAACGGATCTATCCTCGCCTCATCCGACGGCGGCTCTACTTGGACTGAATACGCGTTGCCCTTCAAGGTTGGAGGCAACATGCCCGGACGGTACGAAGAGCCATGTTCCAGCTCCGAACTTCTTTTCTCACTCTTGGTTCTCTCTATAGTGGTCTTGGCGAGCGACTTGCTGTTGATCCCAACTTGCCCACCACTCTTTACTTCGGTGCCCGTAGCGGCAACGGTCTCTGGAAGTCAACGAACTCCGGAGCTACGTGGTCTCAGATCACCGCCTTCCCCTCCGCTGGCACATACGTTCAAGACGCCACTTATGAATACACGGCTGACAAGCTCGTAAGGCCCACGATTAAAGTCTTGCGAGTCATCTCACTAACTATGGGATCGGACAGGGAATTGCATGGGTCACCTTTGACGGTTCCTCCAGCAGCTCTGGCTCCGCTACCAAGCGTATCTTCGTCGGTGTTGGTGAGTTACGACAAAAGTTCGCTTTCGGAAATGTTGTAATGACCGCTTTTCGCAGCAAACGTGAACACCACCAGCATCTACTACACCGAAGATGCTGGCTCTACCTGTGAGTTTCCTGTCCATCTAAATTGGGATGTTTCTCTAAACTTCGGCATATGAATAGGGGCTGCCGTTCCCGGTCAACCCACCACCAACAACCTTCCCCACAAGGGTGTTCTTTCTCCATCCGAAGGTCTCCTCTACGTCACATTCAATAACAACGGTATGCGACTCCCGACCAAACAAAGCTTGGACCTCATAAGACTGACATCTGGAGTTGCTTACAGGTGGTCCATATGACGGCACGACTGGCTCTGTTCAAAAGTACAACATCACCGCTAAGACCTGGACCGATATCACCCCCGTCAGCGGCAGCGATCTCTACTTCGGATTTGGTGGTCTCGCTGTCGACCTCCAGAAACCTGGTACTATTATGGTTGCTGCTCTTAACTCCTGGTGGTAAGTGAAGCTTGTATTTCTCTCCATTCAAGCATGGCTTTGACAGCTTACCCTATTCCTTAGGCCTGATGGGCAAATCTATCGCTCCACCGACAGCGGCAAGACCTGGTCCCCGCTCTGGTCGTGGGCTAGCTACCCGACCATGAATCGGTACTACAAGTACGACGTCTCACTCGCTCCTTGGATCTCAACGGTTGCGACCGACGACACCAAGCAGATCGGCTGGATGATGGAGTGTTTGGTCATCAATCCCTTCGATTCCAACCACTGGCTTTACGGCACTGGCCTTACTGTCTATGGTGGTCATGACCTTCTCAACTGGGACTCGCAGCACAACGTTACCCTCAAATCCCTCGCTGATGGTATTGAAGAGACCGCTGTCCAGGCGTTGATCTCTCCTCCTACTGGGCCCAACCTTCTGTGAGTATATTAACCACCACGAACTTCGCAGCCAGACTCTGACATGTGTTTTGTTACGTAGTTCTGGCGTCTACGATGTCCACGGCTTCGCTCACTCTTCGCTTGATACCGCACCCGCCAAGCCTTTCACCAACCCGTTCTACACCAGCACTGTTGATCTTGACTGGGCAGGCCAGGCACCCACCAACATTGTCCGCGTTGGTAAGTCAAATGTAGTGCTGACACGAGTCCCCTGGGCCTGACCATCAGTCTACAGGCAACGATGCTACCAGCTCTGACAGGCAAATCGCCATCTCCACCGACTCTGGCTCTTCGTGGAACCAGGATTACGGAGGTACGCGTGACAGCCCATACTATAGTCACATAAATTTAATAGAACCATGCGTTTGCAGCTTCCACCGGCATCGCTGGTGGCAAGGTTGCGCTTTCCGCTTCTGGAGACGTTGTCCTTTGGGCGACCTCCTCCAACGGCGTAATGGTTTCCCGGTACACCAATGCATTCAGCGCCGTCTCGTCCCTTCCGACCTCCGGTGTTGCCATCGCCTCTGACAAGGTCGCCGACTCGACTTTCTACGCCGCCTCCGGTAGCAAGTTCTACATCTCGACCGACTACGGTGTTACCTTCGCCGCCACCGCTGGCACTCTTGGCTCGTCGACCACTGCTAACAAGATCACTGTCAACGTCGGTGTTACTGGCGATGTCTGGGTGTCCACCGATGTGGTCAGTCGGACTAAAAACAGGTGCTGGATCGATGATTGCTGACGATATTTCACTCGCATAGGGTCTCTACCATACCACGAACAGCGGTGCCTCTTTCACCGCCGTCACTGGCTTCGGCGCTACCTGGTCGATCTCCACCGGCGCTGCCAAGACCTCTGGTGGTTACCCCTCCGTCTTTGCTATCGGAACCTACAACAGCGTTGTCGGTGTTTACCGCAGCGATGACCAAGGTTCGACCTGGTCTCGTCTCGACGACTCTGCTCACGCCTTCGGCGCTGGATCTGCCAACGTGAGTCTTCGTGGAGCTCCAGGCGATTGCGCTCCGACCTAGGTCTGACCGTTGCGTCTGTTAGATTGTCTCCGGTGATCAACGTATCTGGGGACGTGTCTACGTCGGTACCAACGGTCGTGGTATCTTCTACGGCAGCGAGAGCGGTTCGACCAGCTCCGTACGTTACCTCTATCGCGTTCGCTGTGTCACCGGCTGACATTTCTTTCTCATAGACGTCCACCACCAAGGCTTCCTCCACCACCACATCGACCACGACCACAAGCAAGGCCAGCTCCACCACCACTTCATCCACCACCACCAAGACCTCTAGCACTACCACCACCAAGACCTCGTCTTCTTCAACCACCACCAAGACCTCGTCTTCCACTACCACTACCAAGGCCTCGTCTACCACTACCACCACCAAGGCGTCTTCCACCACCACGACTGCTGCCTCGACTGCCACTGCTTGCCACTACTGCCAGGTACGTCCCTATCCGCTACCGCGACGTTGTGCAAGCTTTCTAAACCCTCGAACTCTTTTCTATAGTGCGGCGGCTCTGGATACACGTAAGTCCCGCTTTGTTTTGCGATACGTCGAGCCTCACGCTAATCCTTTGCTGTTACAATTTTCAGTGGTGCAACTACGTGTGCGTCTGGATACACTTGCACTTACCAAAACGACTACTACTCCCAGGTAAGATCACCGATGCGATGCCGCACGTCCGACAAAGCTGACTCTGTCGCCCGCACAGTGCTTGTGAACTGGGAACTCCCTCGAAAACACGGAGACGATCATTTGAATACTGCCCTTCTTTTCTATATATTCCCTCTTTGCACTCTCGCTATTGGTGGGACGAGCAGGTCAGCGTGTCTCTTGGACTTTGAGTGAGGAAAAATTATGTCCAGCCGTTCGAAAGCATCAGGTTAAATACTTTACAAGATAAGAGAGGGGCGGCAGTACGCATCCACGGTCCGGTCAATGCTCCCTTCGCGCGTCTCCGCACCGCTCGGCATTGGAGATTGTGATCCTTTCGCCGTTTCTCCTGGGATAATATTGCCTCCCGGATTTACTCGCGCAGGCTCGATCGAGCTTCGCTGAATTTGCCAAGCCAGGCGCGATCTCCCACGGTCCCTTCGACGGACTACTGCACAAGAGGTTCTCGTTTCACCATCGTCTATGTGAGGCTCAGGCAGCAATCACCAGCAGAATATACACACCCCAACAGAGCCAACGCGAAAACCTCTGGAATCTTGCCATCCAAGAGACTCTCATCGAGCACATCTCTTATTCGTCATTCAAGCGCAAGAGTCACGCTCGACAGAACCGATGCTGTCTTCAACCACGGTGGGGTTTCACCATGTGAAACGCAGCAACGATCAGCGGTCCGGCCACTTCTTGTGCAAAGAATTCGCCAAGCACTTTTCGGGCGATTGACCATGTTCTGAAGCCGATGACCGAGCTCTCCGGGTCGCCAGTCCGAGCATTCACCCCTCCGCCCCAATCGGCTGGATGTCGGGATTCGTCGTGATTTGTCATCGACTTCGTACTGGATGCCAATATCCCCAGTAAGTCGAATGCTCCATGCCTCTTTCTTCAACTGCCAATCAGGCGAAAGATCAATGTTGCGGTACGGCGTAATCTCAACACTGGTTGCTCTTACCAACTTGTCCCCGTCTGGCCCATTTTCGAGAAATTGTCGGCTCGAACACCTATAGGCCGTTAGAAGCAGCGCCCAGGCGTTCACATGCAATTAATCATCTCGACCGTGTTCAAAATTGTTTCGTAGTATGTAAGGATATATAAACGACGTTCGGACAGCCAGCGGTAGCCCTCAGTACACCAGCAAGATGCTTGGCCGTTCATTGTTCGGATTACTGCTCACCGCTCTCCCTCTGCTTACAAGTGCTTCGACCACTTGGAAACAGGTCAAGATCGGCGGTGGCGGTGGGTTTGTGAGTTTGATCCATGATCGTCGCACATGCTCAACTCACTCTTGTGCACCTCTCAGGTTCCAGGAATCGTCTTTTCTACGAAAACGAAAGGTGTCGCTTATGCGAGGTAAGATCCCCACCTGCTCCTCTAAACCCTCTGACTGACCTTGCGTTGTTAGGACCGACATTGGTGGTCTTTACAAGTTGAACTCGGATGACTCTTGGACCCCACTTCTCGAGTAAGGAAGTGCTGATGTACTTTTGAGTGCGCTGAGTGTTGACGAAGCCTTTCCGTAGCTGGGTCGGCAACGACAAATGGCATGACTGGGGTGTTGATGCCTTAGCTCTTGACCCTACAAACTCCCACAAGGTTGGCGCTTTTCGCCGGATACAAGAGTCCTGTGCTCCTGGGCTGACCGGGCTTTCCAGCTCTACATCGCCGTCGGCATGTACACCAACTCATGGGATTCAAACAACGGTGCAATCCTGGCCTCCTCGGATGGTGGTTCGACTTGGACCGAATACGCGCTCTCCTTCAAAGTTGGAGGTAACATGCCAGGACGGTAAGTGAGATCATCATGGGATTAATCACACTTGATGCTGATGTTACGGAATTTAGCGGTCTTGGAGAACGTCTCGCTGTAGATCCCAACTTACCCAGCACTCTTTACTTCGGTGCCCGTAGCGGCAATGGTCTTTGGAAGTCGACCAACTCCGGAGCTACTTGGACCAAAGTCACAAGCTTCCCATCCGCCGGCACCTACGTCCAAGACGCCAGCAACGAGTATACCGCCGACAAAGTTGTGAGTGAAAGGAAGTTGGATTGTAAAGGGTGCCTCAGGTACTCACTATGTTCAATAGGGCTTGGCTTTCGTCACTTTCGATGGGTCTTCAAGCAGCTCCGGCTCAGCCACCAAGCGGATTTTCGTTGGTGTTGGTGAGTATGAATGTCATACCGCAATCGCCTGACCCGTACCTGACCAGGATCTCTTCAGCGAACGTAAACTCTACGAGTCTCTACTACACTGAAGATGCTGGCTCCACCTGTACGCACTTAGTCGGTCAACCCCTGTACATCCCGACGCTTACCGAACTTTGCAGGGGCTGCCGTTCCCGGTCAACCTACCGTCAACAACCTCCCCCATAAGGGTGTCATCTCCCCCTCCGAAGGTCTTCTCTACGTCACTTTCAATAACAACGGTGAGTTAGGGACGAAATCGTATCCACTCCTTAAAGCCCCGTTTAGACCTTTCATGATCTCCATAGCTGGACCGTATGATGGCACCACCGGCTCCATTCAAAAATACAACATCGCTTCCAAGACCTGGACGAACATCACCCCCGTCAGCGGAAGCGACCTATACTTCGGATTCGGTGGTCTCGCTGTTGACTTGCAGAAGCCCGGAACCATCATGGTCGCAGCGCTCAACTCGTGGTGGTGCGTGACCAGCACACTTGCTCGGATAGGAGGGGTTTGACGCAAATCGCGCTTCTCATAGGCCCGATGGTCAGATCTTCCGTTCCACCGACAGCGGTGCGACTTGGTCGCCACTCTGGTCGTGGGCTAGCTACCCGACGATGAATCGCTACTACAAATACGACGTCTCACTCGCTCCTTGGATCTCGACGGTTGCGACCGACGACACTAAGCAGATCGGCTGGATGATGGAGTGTTTGGTCATCGACCCGTTCGACTCAAATCACTGGCTCTACGGCACCGGTCTCACTGTCTATGGTGGTCATGACCTCCTCAACTGGGACTCTAAGCACAATGTTACCCTTAAGTCCCTCGCCGACGGTATTGAAGAGACCGCTGTCCAGGCGTTGATCTCTCCTCCTACTGGGCCCAACCTTCTGTGAGTGGCTCCAAATCTGAGGGCTTTAGCAACCTTCGACTTATCCTATCCGCAATTTAGGTCTGGTGTCTATGATGTCCACGGCTTTGCTCATTCTTCGCTCACTACGGCTCCCGCCAGGCCTTTCACCAACCCGCTCTACACTAGCACCGTTTCGCTCGACTGGGCTGGCCAGGCACCATCTAATGTCGTTCGCGTCGGTATGTCTACGTCTTGCGCTTGGCTAATCCTCAGGTCTGACCCGATGTGCATCATTCAGGCAATGATGCCAGCAGCTCCGACCGGCAAGTCGCTTTGTCCACTGACTCAGGGGCAACTTGGAACCAAGATTATGGAGGTAATGTCGATTTCTCCACTTCAACTTTGCACTGGCAGCTAGCTAAACTCGGATGCAATAGCTTCTACTGGAATTGCAGGCGGAAAGGTCGCCCTGTCAGCTCAAGGAGACGTCGTTCTTTGGGCCACGAGCTCCAACGGTGTTATGGTCTCCCGATACACCAATGCCTTCACTGCGGTTTCCTCCCTCCCAAGCTCTGGTGTCGTCATTGCCTCCGATAAGGTCGCCGACTCAACCTTCTACGCTGCTTCTGGTAGCAAGTTCTACCTCTCGACCGACTATGGTGTCACGTTCGCCGCTACTTCTGCCGCACTTGGCTCGTCCTCCACCGCTAATGGCATCACCGTCAATGTCAAGGTAACTGGTGACGTTTGGGTCTCCACCGATGCTGTAAGTGTATTCCAGCGTGACCCGCATACAAGATGCCGCCTGACGGCGGGCTCTGCAGGGTCTCTTCCATACTACCAACAGCGGTAGTTCGTTCACCACCATCACAGGTTTTGGTGCGACGTGGGCGATCTCCACCGGAGCTCCAAAGACTACCGGTGGATATCCGTCTGTCTTCGTTATCGGGACCTACAACAGCGTCGTGGGTGTGTATCGCAGCGACGATCAAGGTTCGACCTGGACGCGCTTGGACGATGCTGCCCATAGGTTTGGCTCCGGATCTGCCAACGTAACCAACGCACCAGGAAGGTCGATTCGATCACTATGCTTATCACGAGTTTGATATAGGTTATTTCTGGAGACCAACGCATTTGGGGTCGCGTTTACGTCGGCACGAACGGTCGTGGTATCTTCTACGGGGACGAAAGCGGTACTTCCACTGGTACCACTACCACAAGCACAGTCAGTCCCACTTGTTCCATCCCGTATCTGGTATTCCCTAAAATTGTTGTTTACCTATAGACAACGAGCAAGTCTTCAACCACGACCTCCTCCACTCGTACTAGTACTACGTCCAACACGAGTCCCACCACGACGAAGACCTCTACAACGACTTCATCGAGCAAGACATCGTCCATCACAACCACAACCACGACGAAGACTTCGACTAATACCTCCAAGACTACAACTACGACTGCAAGCAGCGGAACTGGTACCGCATGCCATTACTGCCAGGTGAGTGTGGATCATGTACCTGACCCTGTGTTGATGCTGACCGTGTTTCCCCCTCAGTGTGGCGGAAGTGGATATACGTGAGTAACATGATCAACAACTAAAAAATCTTTATGCTAAGACAGTACCGAATTATAGTGGCGCTACAACTTGTGTATCTCCGTACACTTGCACGTATCAGAACGACTTCTACTCTCAGGTCAGCATGCGCGGGTTGCGAGTGTATCTTGCCAGTTACTGACTAACTACTTTGACAGTGCTTGTAAGTCCAGCACGGCCATCCGTGGTGAATTCTCGGGCTGTTGTAGTCAGCGATTCTTCTGCTATACATGCTCTTCTTTCCTCGCTCCCCGTCAGCTTAACGGGCGGAAGCTTCAATCCGCCCACGGCCCGGTGATTGACGATGTCTTCATCCCCTTCCGCGCCGTCCGGCGACTGCTCTCCGCTTCGATTCTCTCGGAACCAGTCAAGGTTATGAGGCTCGGATATGTGGCGGGGGAGACCTTCGCCGAAGCCAACCGCGAGCGACACCGGCGATGCGTCCCACGGTCCCTCTGAGCGTCCGGAGCTGAACTGTCACGACCAACATCCGACTGAGACTCAGGAGACCCCGTCCGAAGCTCGATCCCTACCCGCTTTGTTTAGACGCACGGATTATCAAGCAGGAGAGCTCTATTTCTACTCGGGGACGTTGTCGGCCTCTCATTGGCGTTCTAGCGGAATACTTCCCATTCGACATTGGCCTGCCCAAGAGAAAGACGCAAAGCCGATCGGCTAGGTACTCTGAGGCATTTCATAATCTCTCGGCAGGGCTAAAATTGTTTCTTTCTCCAGTTTTTCCCGTTCTCGCATTCTTTACCGCCAATCGGGAGGATGTCGGGAAGGAACCAGCGATCCTCCGACATTCGCGCTTCGCGTGACGCTGAGGCACGATCTTCCGAACAATCATATGTCGCTTGGTCGCCTGGCTATTGCGCGAAGGCTCAATGTAAATCCCGTTCAAAGCCAACACCATCGCTTCTTTCGTTACCTTTCTTGGACCATTTTCGAGAAATTATCGGCGGGATCCCTGGACACCATCACAAAGTACTCACACAAGGCTACATGGAATGCGTTCACGATTCGCCGGCACCTCTTCCGATGCTGGGGTATATAAGTTATCTTTGAGCTGGTCATCGTCTGTCAACCTTCACTGCATCAACAAGATGCTCGGTCGCTCGTTGTTCGGAATGCTGCTTGCGGCGCTGCCGCTCCTCACCAGCGCTACAACCACCTGGAAGCAAGTCAAGCTCGGCGGTGGTGGTGGATTTGTGAGTTATTTGTCACCAGGGTCGGCGCCTGTCGACTGACGTGGAGGGTTGGTTTTCTCTCTCAGGTACCTGGTATCGTCTTCTCAACCAAAACTAAGGGTGTTGCATACGCAAGGTTGGTCCCCACTTCTTGTTCGCTGAACTCTTGCTTACAACTTCATGATAGAACCGACATTGGTGGTCTCTACAAATTGAACTCTGACGACTCGTGGACACCGCTTCTGGAGTGAGATAATTTGACGAGCTAATCTGCTAGCGGGATGCTGACTATGCTGTGATAGCTGGGCTGGTAATGATAAGTGGCACGACTGGGGTGTTGATGCCTTGGCTCTTGATCCCACCAATTCCAACAAGGTAAGAGTGCAGCCAACCTCAATCTTGCAAAATGCCCAATAAAATCCTCTCCTAGCTCTACATTGCCGTCGGAATGTACACCAACTCCTGGGATCCCAACAACGGATCGATCCTTGCCTCCTCTGACGGCGGTTCGACCTGGACGGAATACCCGCTTTCCTTCAAGGTCGGAGGTAACATGCCCGGACGGTAAGGGGGATCTTCTCATGCCCTCAAGGTCCCATCTCTAACTCCTCTTGCTTCTATAGTGGTCTTGGCGAGCGTCTCGCAGTTGACCCCAACTTGCCCAGCACTCTATACTTCGGCGCTCGCAGCGGCAACGGCCTCTGGAAATCCACCAACTCCGGAGCCACCTGGACCAAGGTCACCAACTTCCCCTCCGCGGGCACGTATGTCCAAGACCCTAGCAGCGACTACACCGCGGACAAAGTTGTGAGTAAACTAGATCTCACATCGCAATCGGTAGTTGCTCACTTGAATGTCGTCTGTCAGGGTTTGGCTTGGGTCACTTTCGACGGCTCCTCGAGCAGCTCTGGCTCCGCAACAAAGCGTATCTTCGTCGGTGTCGGTATGTTAAGGGTCAATTCTCTTCAGAGCGCAGTCAGCTAACCGGGTCTCTCAGCAAATGTGAACTCCACTAGCATTTACTACACCGAAGATGCTGGCTCTACTTGTAAGGATCTTCGCACCCTCTAGCGTGCGTATGATAGCTTCTAACGTAGTTCGCAGGGGCTGCCGTTCCCGGACAACCTACGGTCAACAACCTCCCCCACAAGGGTGTGATCTCACCGTCTGAGGGCCTCCTCTACGTCACCTTCAACAACAACGGTGAGTAAGCAATGCGATCTTACCCATGAAGTACCATCTAAATGCCACATAATCTTAAAGCTGGTCCTTACGATGGCACTATCGGCTCGGTTCAAAAGTACAACATCGCGGCTAAGACTTGGACGGACATCACCCCCGTCAGTGGCAGCGACCTTTACTTCGGCTTTGGCGGTCTCGGCGTGGACCTGCAGAAACCCGGAACCATCATGGTCGCCGCTCTGAACTCTTGGTGGTACGCACGCTTTCAAATAAATCTTAGGTCAAGATGATCTTGACGAACGCTCCGTCCTTGTAGGCCCGACGGTCAAATCTTCCGCTCCACTGACAGCGGAAAGACCTGGTCCCCACTCTGGTCATGGCAGAGCTACCCAACCATGAATCGCTACTACAGCTACGACGTCTCCCTCGCTCCGTGGATTGGCGTCACCGCCCCGGGCGAGACCAAGCAAATCGGGTGGATGATGGAAGCGCTCTCTATCGACCCCTTCGACTCGAACCATTGGCTCTACGGCACCGGCTTGACCATCTACGGCGGTCACGACTTGCTTAACTGGGACACGAAGCACAACGTCACCCTCAAGTCGCTCGCTGACGGTATCGAGGAAACCGCCGTTCTCGGGTTGATCTCTCCCCCGACCGGACCTCAGCTGCTCTCTGCTGTCGGCGATGTTGGTGGCTTTGCCCACTCTTCGTTGACAAAAGCTCCTTCCACTCCTTTCAACACCCCGCTTTACGGAACCACCCCCGACATCGACTGGGCTGGTCAGGCACCTACCAACCTCGTCCGCATCGGTGAGGGATATCGCCCTTTTTACGGTAGAGGCATTTCTAATGAGCTTGTCATCTTCCAGGTAACGACGCGAGCAGCTCGGACAAACAGGTCGCCTTGTCCACCGACTCCGGTGCCACCTGGAGCCAAGACTATGGAGGTACTGTGACATACTTTCCCAAGCGTTCAGTCGCAGCTGATGTTGGTTGGCTTTATTAGCACCTGCTGGCGTCGCTGGAGGAAAGGTAGCCCTTTCCGCTTCCGGAGACGTCGTTCTCTGGGCCACCGGCTCCAACGGCGTCATGGTCTCGCGATACACCAACGCGTTCACCGCGGTCTCTTCCCTGCCAAGCTCCGGCGTCGTCATCGCCTCCGACAAGGTCACCAATTCGGCTTTCTACGCCGCCTCGGGCAACAAGTTCTACGTCTCTTCCGACTTCGGCGTCACCTTCGCCGCCAAGTCTGCTACGCTCGGATCCTCGGCGACCGCGAACGACATCACCGTCAACGTCAAGGTCTCTGGTGACGTTTGGGTCTCTACTGATGTTGTAAGTCCTGGGTGAGGCGACTCAGGTAGAATGGCGACTGAGAAAGGTTTCCTTGTACAGGGTCTTTACCACACCACCAACAACGGTTCTTCCTTCACCGCCATCACCGGCTTCGGTGCCACCTGGTCGATCTCCACTGGTGCTCCGAAGACTACCGGCGGCTATCCGTCCGTCTTCGTGACTGGAACCTACAACAGCGTCGTTGGTGTCTACCGCAGCGACGACCAGGGTTCTACCTGGACTCAGTTGGACGATGCTGCTCACCGATTCGGGTCTGCGGCCTCCAATGTCAGTTCTGCAACCGCTGACACCTTTAGAAGACTTCGCTAACGACATGTTTCCCTTTAGGTCATCTCCGGGGACCAGCGCACTTGGGGTCGCGTCTACGTTGGTACGAACGGTCGTGGTATCTTCTACGGCGATGAGAACGGATCCACCGCTACTACTGTTAGTTTTATTTCCTTGCACCGTCACTCGCATCTCGTTGACTGGATCCTTTTGATTTGAAGACCACTACCAAGACCTCCTCCACCGCCTCGCCGACTACCACCACCACCAAGACTTCCACCACCACTATCACCACCAAGACTTCCACCACCACTACTACCACCAAGTCCTCCACCACCACCACTTCAACCAAGACGTCCACCACTTCGTCGAAGACCACTACCACGGCTACCAGCACCTCAACTGGTACTGCTTGCCACTACTGCCAGGTGAATTACTTTCCTAAATTATCAATCTCGCACATCACTCATGACTACCACTCTGTCATCAGTGCGGCGGAATTGGATTCACGTGAGTCTACTTCAGTCGTATCGAGATATTCCTTTTACTTATGATTGCTTCGGACTTGCAGTGGTGCTACAACTTGCGTCTCTCCATACGTCTGCACGTATCAGAACGACTACTATTCCCAGGTGAGCTAATCATGACTCGTCGAGAGTCGGACTCCGCCGCTGATCACCTTGACTTAACAGTGTGTGTAAATCAAACAAGACTTGCTGGACATCGTATCGGGAAATATATAAACGCCTGGGTTTTGTGTTCTATCAATATACATCCTCTCTTTTCTTCTGCACTGCATTTTGCAACCACAGAGCCCAAAATGGCTATGAATCGACAGATGGCGGATGGGGGTACTTCGCCGTTTGTCGCCCAGATCTAGAGGTAAGCTGTCTCGGGTACCCCGACAGGCCAATCGGGTGGCGTGCCGTCAAACAAACAAAAGTAAATGTGCCAGGATGTTTCCGACGGCTCGCAAGAACCGTACTCCCAGACCGTGTCTTTCTCTTCGACAATGCACAATTTCCCACCTTGGATGGAGCCAATATTGAAGAGACCGCCATCCGGACGGACCAATCCGAGATTGAGTCGCCTACCATCCGAACCAATCGCAAGTTCGCCTAACATTATCCTTTCTGGTCAACCGGCCAGAATTCGGTGTCCTCCACTAGAAACTCTTGCCGCAAGTAGATCGCTCGAAGCTAGGTCATGCTGTCACTTGGCGCTTTTAAGCCTCGTTACGAAGAAAGCTCGGTGTTGATCGGTGAGACAAGCCAACAGAACACTTGGGTTGAAAATGTGGAAACCCGGTGGATCAACGCTCAGCCTTCTTAACGTCAACTATAAAACGATCAGTGAGAGGCATGACATGTTGCCGCAGCGTCTAAGATGCGGCATTCCATTCTTTCTCTCGCCATTGTGGCGGCATCATCTCTCCTTATCAATGCCAGCATGACATGGAAGCAAGTTCGCGTCGGCGGTGGTCAAGGATTTGTGTGTCGGATGTCGAGCTGCTCAGGGCTCTATCTGACGGCGTGGACAGGTTCCAGGCATTGTCTTTTGTCCTAAAACGAAAGGTGTTGCATACGCCAGGTATGTACAGTCCACGCAGAAAGTATCTGCTGGAGTAACACTGAGAAACATATTCTTGTTAGGACGGACATTGGTGGTCTCTATAAGCTCAACTCAGACGACTCCTGGACTCCTTTGACCGAGTGAGTACTTCCTAGTATGGACTAGCCGTTCAGATTGTTAACTGACACAATTGCAACAGCTGGGTTGGCACCAACAACTGGCATGACTGGGGTGTTGACGCTCTCGCCGTCGATCCCACCGACTGCAACAAAGTCTACATCGCTGTTGGGATGTACTCCATCTCATGGGATCCCAACGTCGGCTCCATCCTTCGAAGCACCGACGGTGGATCCACCTGGAGCGAGACAAAGCTCACTTTCAAAGTCGGAGGTAACATGCCCGGACGGTAAGTTGTTCAACCAAATATCTCGCCCATCTCCTCTGACTTCATGAATCACCCGTTAGTGGTATTGGCGAGCGCTTGTCGGTGGATCCCAACTCCCCTAACATCATTTACTTCGGAGCCAGAAGCGGCAACGGTCTTTGGAAGTCCACCGACTCTGGTGCAACTTGGTCCAAGGTCTCGGCCTTCCCTTCCACGGGCACCTATGTACAAGACGCTTCGAGCGAGTATACCGCCGATCCTGTGGTGAGTAGCCTTCGCACCTGCTGTTGATCTACGATGAACTAAGGCGAAGTCGTGATCTAGGGTCTTGCTTCGATCACAGTCGACGCATCCTCTAGCTCGTCCGGTCAAGCTACCAAGCGCATCTTCGTCGGAGTCGGTACGTACAGTATCCCTCTTGTCTTGGTCCATCTATGCTAACTGTGCTATCAAGCCAACGTCGGTACTTCTAGCGTCTTCGTCTCAAACGACGCCGGAGCAACATGTACGTTGAGCGCCTTTCCGACGATGCGCCTCTCGGTCAACCAGCACTCACTCTATTAAAAGGGTCCGCCGTCTCCGGCCAGCCAACGACCAACAACCTCCCGCACAAGGGTGTCATCTCCCCAAGCGAAGGGCTCCTCTACATCAGCTTCAACAACAACGCGGGTCCGTACGACGGGACCCTCAGCACCGTCCAGAAGTACAACATCTCGAGCGGAGTCTGGACGGACATCACGCCTAAGCCGTCGGATTACAACGGAAGCGATCAGTATTACGGCTGGGGCGGGTTGGCGGTCGACTTGCAGAAGCCTGGGACGATCATGGTCGCCAACTTGAATTCGTGGTGGTGAGCAACCGACCGCCGAGTGTTTCACCTCCATTGCCGGCGGCTTAAAGGTAGTTTGGCAGGCCCGATGGTAATATATTCCGCTCGACCGACTCTGGGAAGACCTGGAGCCCGCTTTGGGCTTGGGCGAGCTACCCCAACATCAACCGGTACTACAAATACGACGTCTCTTTGGCACCCTGGATCGGCGTCGTTCAATCTGGAGACACCAAGCAGATCGGCCAGATGATCGAATCGTTGGTTATTGATCCGTTCGACTCCAACCACTGGCTCTACGGCACCGGTTTGACCATCTACGGCGGCCACGATTTGCTCAACTAGGACTCGGTGCACAACGTCACTCTCAAGTCGCTTGCCCAAGGCATCGAAGAGAGCGCCGTGCAGGCGTTGATCTCGCCACCCACGGGCCACATCTTATGTACGTGTCATGGACTGATACAGCAATTTGATCCATGCTGATTCCAGAGGTCACGTACACTTCAGCTCCGGCATGTACGACGTGGAGGGATTCGTCCACAACGATCTTGACACCGCTCCGACTACTAAGTTCACCGGACCGCTTTGAGGCGGCGTGACCAGCTTGGTCTGGGCTGGAGTTCCCACTACGATCCTCCGCATCGGAAACGACGGAAGCAACTTGAACGGCAAGCAGGTCGCCATCTCCACCAACTCGGGGAGCACTTGGTCCGTTGACTCCGGAGGTGCGCACTAGAGGTTTGGCGCCCTAATGAACTTCGTATCTGACAAGCTTGTGCGCGCAGCATGGGACTACGCTGTCGCTGGAAAAGGTGCGATCTCCGCTCAGGGAGACGTCGTTCTCTGGGCGACGAGCGCGAACGGGACGCTCGTTTCGCGGTACACCAACAACTTCAGTCTCGTTTCGTCCTTACCTACGAGCGGAGTTCAGATCGCGTCCGATAAAGTCAACAACGCGGTGTTCTACGCGGCCGCTGGGAACAAGTTCTACCTCTCGAAGGACTTCGCGGTCACCTTCTCGGCGTCGTCGGCTACCCTGGGCTCTTCCACTACCACGAAGGGCATCACCGTCAACGTCAAGACGACGGGTGATGTTTGGGTCTCTACAGATGCTGTAAGCTCTGCTTCCCAGTCTTGTGATACAAGGGCGAGGCTTATCAAAACTTTGCTCCTAGGGCCTTTTCCACACCGTGAATAACGGAACGAGCTTTACGCAGATCACCGGCTTTACCGTCGCTTACTCTGTTTCGACTGGAGCTTCCAAGACTACTGGAGGGTACCCATCCGTCTACGTCTTCGGAACTCACAACACCAACTCTGGGTTGTGGCGCAGCGACGACCAGGGGTCTACGTGGACTCGTCTCGACGACGCCTCGCACGGATTCGGATCTCAGGAGGCCAACGTGAGTTGATATTTATACAACTCAATCTCTCTAGGATTTAATTTCTGATTTTTGACCATCGCAGTACGTTTCCGGTGATCAGAGGACTTGAGGACGTGTCTGCGTCGGTACGAACGGTCGGGGTATCTTCTACGGCGACGATAATGGCTCTACCTCCACCGTGAGCGATGCACCTATTTCTTGACGCCGTGAATAGACGTAGCTGATTTGATTTACTCGTAGACCTCTACGACTAGCACTTCCGCGACAACCACCAAGTCTTCCTCCATGACTACATCCTCCTCGACCACCAAGACCACCAGCAGCTCCACCACCACCACCACTAAGAGCAGCTCCACTACCACTTCGTCTTCTATCAAGACCACCACTACCACCACCACCACCACCAAGACCTCTTCTTCTACTACCACGACCAAGAGCTCGACTACCACTACGACTGCAACCGCAACTGGAACTGGTGCCTGCCATTATTGCCAGGTCCGTCAACGATCGATTCAGATTTCGCAATGATTTACACTGACTTGCCGTGGATTTCTCTGTAGTGCGGAGGTATTGGATATACGTACGTTTTTAACTAGATTGATTTCGGACATTCCCTTGCTCACTTCTCTGCCAAAATTACAGTGGGACGACTACGTGTGCGTCCCCATACACTTGCACGTACCAGAACGACTACTACAGTCAGGTAGGGAGGGCTCAGGCTGTATTTCAGTGGGGCTCATGCGCTCAGAATCGATCTTTTCACATCAGTGCACGTAAAGAGCCTTGGCAAGGAGATCTCGCTGGAATTAAAGCACATCCCCCGATGTGCATCTGTCTTCGAATTGTTTTGCTACCCCTCATTATTATAATCCAGAGTCTCAAAAGATCTGAAATGAGCGAGCGATATCCGAAGGCCTGCCCTCCATGAGGGCCACAGACTCTCGACACACTCCAAAAGTTGACGACACGTCCGAGAGTTGGGAGGCCGGAGTTGGGAGCATGGTGATCCTCAATAGGACACCCGAATAACTCCCGACTCTACAAAACCAACACCTGAGAGAATATAGATGTATTCCCAGCACCACGACCCACAGAAAGAGTTGAAACCGGAAAGACCGCCACATCTGCGGTCCGTGCCAACCTTAGCCAGGACCGACCTGAAACGAGGGACAAGGGCGGAGAAATGGGAATTTCAGTTGCCTTAGCCTGCCGCATGAGATCTGTGTAGATGAACGACGGACGGACCTTGGGAATGTCGTGGTGCTCGCTGAGAGCTTCCAACTTGCTGTTAAACTCGTGCACGCGGTCCTTGTGGGTCTTCGCGGCCATCCTCTTAACCTTTTCTTCGCGCTACGATTTCCGTTGAGACCGATCAGCACACGTCGAGCCAAACGGTTCCAAAAGACAGCGTACCCTCTTTCTTTGCGTCTCTTCGAACTTCTTCTCGGCTGCCGTCTTGCCTTCCTCCCGCTTCTCCTCAGGCTTGCTAGACCCTGCCTCCCCCGTGCTCGATTCGTCGACTGCCGCTGCTGCTGAAGTGGTTTCGACGGGCTCTTCTCTCATCTTCTCTTTCTTGGACTTGGACGAGGATTTCTTCTTCCTAGTTGGGAGATAACCGGTCAGCCTGTTCCGCTATGCCGAAGTTCCAAACCGACCCAAAGACTGCCGCTCACTTCTTGGATGGACCGTCGCCGTCCTCTGCTGTGCGCTTGAGCTTCAGCGAGCCTCCTGGGCGAAACGCATAAGGATCCGACATCTCGTGGAAGCGGTCACCCTTTCCCCTCTCAAGCGCGTGCTGAGATCGTTAGGAAGGTGGGTCGCTTGGTGGTGGTTGGAATTGAAGGAGAGCGGAGGCCGCGTCGTGCGAAGAAGGGGCCACGAAATCTCAGTCCCGTCTGTCCGCTCCCCCCGATCTCCTTCAGCGCGCCCCTGCCGGACATACCTTTGTCTTACTTTCAGGCTCACGAAGATAGCTTAGGTGGAAGAGGGTGCGGCTCCCATTTTTCTTTTGCGTGTATTATCTCAAATCAGGATTGAGGGGTGAGCGCACGGTGTTGAAAGACTTATCGTAGCCGATGACGGAAGCGTCAGCCTTTTTTGGAGTTGTCGTCGCTGACCTGCTTCTTCCCGCTGCTCTACGTAGGACGACTCCCGGACACGCCGTTATTACGCACTCTCAGCCCGCAGCACAGAAGAAACAAATCGCAAAAAGAACCCACACGACCGACGCCCTTCCCGACCCCACCCACCTACTAAAATGGCACTCTTATCGACGCCCCTCGACACGTTCACCTCGACGCCTCCCGTAACGAAAGCGTTTACGATCTCGCTGCTCGTCGCTTCCTTGGGGTTCCAATACGCCTCGTACACGTCCACGACGGGCAAACCTCCGTACCTGGAATGGCTGTTGCTCTACCCGGGGTGGTGGATATACAACCCTTGGACGATCGTGACCTGCGTGCTCGTGGAGCCCAGTGTATTCGGGGTGAGTTTGAAAGGGGTGGTTGGTAGCGGGCGTTGGGTTGGTCCTTGTTTTCTGACTTGATGCTACGGTGCGTTTTTGGTGATAGTTGATTGGAGGACTTGTTTTTACGGTGCCGTCGTTACGGTATTTCGAGCGACTTTGGGGTACCGTGGAGACGATCAAGTTTATCGTGATCGTCGCGGTCGTGTCGAATGCGATCTCGCTCGTCGTGAACTAGTGAGTCGGGGCATTTGTTTTCGTTCCTGGGTTTTACGCTCATGGTCCATCGTGTAGCTTGGAGTCGTTCATCTTTGGATATCCTGAAATTTTCCTGTAAGTAAAAAAAGGATACGGCTCTGACTTGGGAAGAGAACTTCCGGATTAAACAGCAGGCGAATCGATACGTTAGGTACGGAATGGCTTACTACGGGACCACCGCGCTTCAAGCTGGATTCCTAGTCGCTTTCACGCAAATCATTCCTGAACACCAAGTTCAGCTGTTCGGTTTCGTCAAAGCTCGCGTAAAGGTGCGCCCGTCTGATGAGAAGGAAATTGTAGTAGGTCCTGACGATGTTCACCGTCGTTCAGCGGCTGCCCATGGCGTACGTTGGACTGTCGAACGTGATGTGCGTTCTGGGCATGCAGTCGCCTTGGATCTTGATTCAGTGGGGGTGGCTCGTGAGCTGGGGTTACTTGAGGTTTTGGAAGAAGACTTCAGCGGACGGTGCGACTCTCAATGGGACCATCGGAGCTGAGACGTGGGGCGATAGAAGCGAGACGTTTGCGTTTGTGCATTGGTTCCCTCCGCTCGTCCAGTAAGTCGAAGACTGAACTCGGAGACGATAAAACAGCTCGCTGATTAGATTGTTACGTCGGGCCTTTTTCGCTAGTGGACCTCTAGGCAAGGTTTGCGATTTCGTGTACGACAATGCCGTGAAGCTCAAGATCGTCCGGGGCCATCCTTCGGCGGATTCCGAGGGAGGTTACATGCCGTTGTCTGCTGGTGGTGGTGCTGGAAATTCCCGAGCGGAGGCTGAACGACGACGGTACGTTCTCTTACGCTATCTTACCTTATGTATTAACCTTGGAGGGTATTGACTTGCTGCTGTAACTCCTTGTAGGGCGATGGCGTTGAAGGCCCTGGACCAGAGGATGGCGAACACTGCCGGATCAAATACCGCCTCCGGGTCACGGCCCCCGCAGCCCGCGAACGGAGAACAGCCCGCACCTACGCACAAACGGTCCAACAGTATGTCCCGGCGACCCACGGAAACGGCATCTGCCAGCAACAGTGGGCAGGGGCAGAGTTAAACAAGGGGAGGTCTCGGGTGGATCAATGGGTTATGTCGCAGCGCGTAGTTGCTATTATTGTGTCTTGTCCTCGGCTTTTCGGTTATTTTAGATATCCCCTTATTTTTCTTCTTTGCTATCTTCTTTTTTGATGAGAAGGAACACGTGGATAGAGGGACGACGGTCGAGATGGACAACGTTCTCGGATCCGAAGCGGTTGTCTTGGCCCGGGAAAGGGAGTGAATGTGAACATGCGCGTTCCCTGAATACAAAAGTGCCTCTTTGGATTCGATCAGGAAGGTGTGGGTTGAGTAGTTCCCATGAGAGGGTGGAGCTTCGGATATCCCATAACTTCCCAATTTCCCGGTCGAAACGCGTTTTTGGCCGAGAGATCACCGTCCCTCAAATCCTTTCCCGTCTCTCCCACCAACTCTCCCCCCTCCCCCCTCCCCTCCCCCTCCCCTCCCTCGACCACCATCCACCACTTGATGACAAAATGGCAATCATAGTCGACGCCAAACAACCCATACAAGATGCCTCGGAAGGCTCAGACAT
>WSUD01000111.1:0-35228 GCA_019633495.1 Tulasnella sp. 427 | reverse complement strand
CTCTCTTAGATTGCCTTTCTTCTCCCAGCGGAACAGCATCCAAGCGATTCCTTCGTCAGCTTCTTCGACAAAGCCGACGAGGTCGACTACGTTCTCATGATGTAGATCACTCAGGAGCTTGATCTCGAGTGCAAAATGCTGAAGGGAAGTAGATATCTGGTGAGGAACGGCTGAGCGCTGACAAGAGAGACGAACTCACAGCCAATACGCGATTTTCGTCGTCTTCTGTCCCGTAATGGAGCTTCTTGACCGCGACAAATTCTGCATCATCCGGTTCGAGTGTATCATCGGCGGAGGGGTCGGAATCAAGGATCGCTGGTACTACAACACCATAACCGCCCCTCGCCGCGTTCGAAGAGCTGGTGTCTAGCGGTTTGACCCTTGATCGGTCGACTCGGAGATAGCTAAGGGCAGCGAGGACGTTCTCCTGATTCATCGAGTCAACATAAGAGATAAAATGGATGAGCTTTGTGGGTTGGGTATAGTTACGCACTGGGTTGATTTTGAGAGGTTTAGCGTTCTGCTCTACTTCGTTGAGTGGTTGCAAAACGTCCCCCCCTTCCCCGCGCATTGCCGACGATGAGTTCTTGTGCCCTTCGACGTGCGGGTCCATACAGTAAGCGACTTAGTGAGGAGGAGAGGTAGAGGTAGAGCTGATTCAAGAGGAGCGAAGTACAGTGGTGGTTGCTGCGAAAGGGGGAAAAGGCTGAAGAGTGTGTATGGTCCATTGTTCGCACTGAACAGCCACACCACGATGATCACACTGCACTGCGGCGTGAGAAAGACTCGGAAAACGCCAAGAGCTCAACCCCCAAGACCCTCTCGAAACACTCGTCCAGCGACCGTGAACGAGCTTTACGAATGGATTCGAGAGAACCCTTAGATTGGTCGAGACGGTGTGTGCCAACCGGAGTGTCAGGGTACTGGGCCCTGTCAGTCGACGACACTAAGCTGACCCACCCTGCGACCTCGCCATCTCAGGCACCGTCACCTAGGACGACCCAAAACCCTCACCCTTCTCGTCCGATGCATCATTGAACGAGTTTCTCCTCGCCAGCTTTCCCGAGTCTCGGAGATACCCGTACCGTGCTCTGAACTGATCCAACATCGTAAAACAGAACATCGCTTAGACAACGGAAGCCAACACCAGCGACACCTGCTAACGTGCAAGATCTGCAAACGCAAATGCTTCAGATCTTCGCACCCTCCAATTGTCGCGGTCTCAAGTACTTACGGCGTCGGCGCATAGTACGGCACAGGCCCTTTCGTCCTAAAATATGCAATGACGATATACAACCCCAAGAAAGACCACTGCGCAACAATTACCCCAATCCACGCCAGCCTCGGAGGCTTGAAGCGGAAGAACACGGTGAGAAACGTGTGCAGCCCGATCACCAGCGTCCTATAAACACCAACGTCAACGTCCGCAACATCCCCCACGCCGACGCGAAACTGTGACGTACCCCAACGCGACTCCCGTCTCGCTCAAATGCTGGATCAACCCCTGCGCCGTACAATACGCGCTACAGTAGCTCTTCTCTTCGATTTCCCACTTGAGCGAGACCACCGCGCCGATGCCTTGTAGCAGGTCGGCGAAGAGGAGGGAGAAGAGGTAGGCGTCGACATGCGTGCGGATGAGTTTCCATTTGCCTGGTGGTGGTTGACAACATTTCGGATGTACTTGACCTAGAAGGAGAAAGAATTAGTTTGGTTTGTTTGTATACCGGGGGGGGGGGGTTGCGGACTCACCGAATGAGGAGGAGGAATACCGTCACCGCGACCGTTAAGATCAAGCCTGCTTGCGCGATGAACTATGCCCGGACCAATCTCAGTTCTTTTCCAAAGCATAAGACAGTCCCAGATTGGCGTACTTACCATTCGACCAATCCCTTGCTTGTGACTAAGGATTGACAAGCATTCTCCATCCACCGTCACGTCTAGCTGCGAAACCACCTTCGACATTTCGACCATAGTCGTAGCACGTTCGAGTAAGTCCAGAGGAGACCCAAATCATCCATGACACGAAAAGAAAAAAACCTTTGGTTTTAAATGTCGCTCAAAAGTCTCATACAGGGGAGACCTGCGTCCCTGGATTGGGAGCACACGGTGCGGTGAGGAAGCCAACGTAAGCCAGGTAACCACGGACCTTGTGGTGCGCGTGGACCGTGGACCCAGAGACAGAGAACTGCGTTTGAATGTGGGTTTGGAGTGGATCGCACGTCTCGCGTGCTCGAGAAGCTTGGGTGGTCGTAAGCGTGTGTATTGGGGCGTACACGAACTTGAGAATGTCCCCGACGGAGGGGGGAAGACGACGAAGAGCCGATAGACTCCGTGTTTGGGAACAGAGAGTCCAGTCATTTCCAAGGCTTAAAAGATCTGCTCAAATGTATAGTTAAGCTAAGGAAAGGTCATCCGGGATACCGGGCTCACGTGTTGAACTGATCATGCTCATATGGATGGCTATGTTAATCAGACAGCGAGCTACAGTCCCTCGTACGTTTACCAAGATTGAGACCAATTAGATTCCTTAATCTGAGGTGGGTTCTACAGGGTAACATATCGGAAGCATCGTGGAGTTCTTTAAATTGTCGTTTATCGACAGTCCTCATTATATGATCCTAGATTGGTTTACCAGAACCTTATCGAACTGGGGCCACGTATTACCAGCAAGGTATTGGTAAAGATGAATTACTGAGCTGACGGAGCAGGAAAACTAACTAAGAGAACACAGGGCATTGCGAAGTCCGAAGGAGGAGATCCATGAACGACGCAAAGGCAGAACTCGGAGACACTGGTTGGTTGGAGAAGAACTATTAGAGGTGCTCGTATAGTTCGCAATAGGCATTATTAGAGAGTTCTATCCAATGGGCAGATCCTTTAGCAGTGCGGAGCATGTTACTATACATTGGTCCTACTTGAAAGCGACGAAGAACGTTAGGACGGAATGGTAGGGGGCCTAGGTAGATGATGCTTCAACTCGTTGTATGGGAAGAGAAGCAAGTTGTTCGTCAATCAAAGCTACAAGGTGCTGATCACCGAATCTGGAGGGGAGCTCTCGTGCTTCTGTGAGTAGATCCTTGACATGCGAGTACTCCTCGCGAGACCGATGGACTTCGGCCAGCCCAACAGTTGCGTTAAAGAGGCACCGATGGTTGCCGAGGCTAGAGGAGATTTCGCGCGCGCGGATGTACGCCTCTTCCGCCTCCGAGTACTCTTCCCGCATTCGATAGACGTCTCCCAGACTTTGGACGCATTGAGCGGCGCCCAGTCGATCGCCGATCTTAGATAGAACGTCGCGCGCTTTGACATACGCGTCTTCCGCCTCCGAGTACTCGTCCCGCATTCGATATACGTCTCCCAGACTTTGGACGCATTGAGCGGCGCCCAGTCGATCGCCGATCTGAGAGAAGATGTCTCGCGCTTTGATGTACGCCTCTTCCGCCTCCGAGTACTCGTCCCGCATTCGATAGACGTCTCCCAGACTTTGGACGCATTGAGCGGCGCCCAGTCGATCGCCGATCTGAGAGAAGATGTCTCGCGCTTTGATGTACGCCTCTTCCGCCTCCAAGTACTCGTCCCGCATTCGATAGACGTCTCCCAGACTTTGGACGCATTGAGCGGCGCCCAGTCGATCGCCGATCTGAGATAGGACTTCGCGCGCCTTGATATACGCCTCTTCCGCCTCCGAGCACTCGTACCGCATTCGATAGACCTCTCCCAGACTTTGGACGCATTGGGCGGCGCCCAGTGGATCGCCGATGTGAGAGAAGACGTCGCGCGCTTTGATATACGCCTCTTCCGCCTCCGAGTACTCGTTCCGTATTCGATAGACGTCTCCCAGACTTCGGACGCATTGAGCAACGCCCAGTCGATCGTCGATCTGAGAAAAGACGTCGTGTGCTTTGATGTACGCCTCTTCCGCCTTTGAGTACTCGTTCCACATTCGATAGACGTGTCCCAGACTTCGGACGCATTCAGCGACGCCTAGTGAATAGCCAATTTGGGAGAAGACGTCGCGCGCTTTGATGTACGCCCCTTTCCCCTCCGAGTACTCGTTCCGCATGCGATAGACCTCTCCAAGTCTTTGGACGCATTGGGCGGCGCCCAGTGGATCGCCGATGTGAGAGAAGACGTCGCGCGCTTTGATATACGCCTCTTCCGCCTCCGAGTACTCGTCCCGCATTCGATAGACGTCTCCCAGACTTCGGACGCATTGAGCAACGCCCAGTCGACCGCCGATCTGAGAGAAGATGTCTCGCGCTTTGATGTACGCCTCTTCCGCCTCCGAGTATTCGTGCCGTATTCGATAGACGTCTCCCAGATTTCGGACGCATTGAGCAACGCCCAGTCGATCGTCGATCTGAGAAGAGACGTCGCGTGCTTTGATGTACGCATCTTGCGCCTTTGAGTACTCGTTCCGCATTCGATAGACCTCTCCCAGACTTTGGACGCTTTCCGCAAAGCTACACCAATCCTCGGCTGACTCGGCGGCGTCTTTCGCCTCTTGGAAGTAGTTCGCGGCGTCGTCGTAATTGGAATTATGCAACTGAACCTTTCCAAGAGCCAACAGGAGCGCACAGGAGCGTGAACCTGGGTCTTTGGAGGGTATGCTTTGACTCTAGTGTACTCGTATTTAGGCTAGATCGAAAGTATTGTCACTATTATAGGAAAAACTCACCATGAAGGAAAGGCGTTGACAGCACGCCCGAGCCGATGGCCGTTCGTTTGGCTCCAAACTCCAACAATCGACCATAAGATTACAAAGCGCCTTGATTTGTAAAAGCTGAGCGTCGGTGTCGAGTGCGGGAAGTTCCCCGGTTACGATTCGGAGGACGACTGGGGCGTCATTCTTTACGTCCTCGAAAGGGAAGTTCCCGGTGATACCCTGATCCAAGTAATTATCATTAGAAAGAGAGCAAGTATCATGGCCTTATCCTGCCTTTACCTCCCAGAATATCCAAGCTAGAGCCCAGATGTCACTGGCCAAGGTAGGCAATGCTCCTTCGAGGAGCAGTAGTTCTGGTGCGGCCCATCGGATGGTCCAAGCTGGACCCGTCATCGTGAGGTAGTTGCCGGACTCTAGGACGTCGGCTGTCAAACGCTCCAAAGTCGGTCGTTGAACCTGCGAGTGTTCGGTAGCTTCTTCAACTAGTTTGGCTCGAGACATTGCCGGTGCTTCCGCCAAACTATCGATCGCTCTGGCTGAGCCAAAGTCGGTGATCGTAGCACGGTTTTCGTCATTGATAATAATGTTAAGCTATTTCTTGTGGTTAGTCAGAGGTATTGCGCTCGTGCTCCGACTCACGGATTTCAGGTCTCCATGGCAAATCGGTGGTTGCCTCTCGTGAAGGTAAGCGAGTCCCTGTGCTACATCATCGATCTGTACTTATTTAAGTAATGTTCTTCTAGCTCTATAGTATTGTATATGCGTACCAGTGACACTCGCTCTGGTAGCTCCCACTTTGCTGACCGCACGAACTCCCTGAGATTGCCTTTCTTCTCCCAGCGGAACAGCATCCAAGCGATTCCCTCTTCAGCTTCTTCGACGAATCCGACGAGGTCGACTACGTTCTCATGATGTAGATCACTCAGGAGCTTGATCTCGAGTGCAAAATGCTGACAGAAAGAAGCTATCTGGTGAGTAACGGAGAATCGCTGACAAGAGAGACCAACTCACAGCCAGCACACGATTCTTGTCGTCGTCTGTCCCATAATGGAGCTTCTTGACTGCCACGAATTCGGCATCACCCAGTCCAGGTGTATCGTCGGCGGAGGGGTCGGAATCAAGTATCGCCGGGGTTACAACACCATACCCGCCCCTTCTAGCGTCGTTCGAAGTGCACAGCGGTTTGACTCTTGATCGGTCGATTCGGAGATTCCCAACGGCAGCGAGGACTTTCTCCTGATTCATCGACTCAGTGTAAGAGATGAAATGTATGAGCTTTGTGGGTTGAGTATAGTCACGTACTGGGTTAATTTTGAGAGGTTTAGCGTTCTGCTCTACTTCGTTGGGTGGTTGCGAAACTTCCCCTTCCGCGCTCATTGCCGACGACGCGTCGTTGTGCCCTTCGACGTGTGGGTCCATGAGCGATTTGGTATGGAGGAGAGGTAGAGGTAGCGTGTGTAGACCTTCAGGTCAACACGAGTCGGGTGTTCCCCATAGAATGCGGTTCATCATCCAAGTTGGACAGCCTCACCACGTGTAGAGGACATCTTGTCCAAATCTAGCGATTCGATCACACAGCACTGCGGCGTGAGAAAGACTCGGAAAACACCAATTGAGAGCCCAACCCCCCATCATCGTCTCAAAACACCCATACAGCGACTGTGGAAGGAACTTACGAGCGGATTCAAAGAATCCACATATTGGTCGAGACTGTGCGCACCAAGCCGAGTGTCAGGGTCCTGGTCCCTGTCAGTCGACACCTTTACCTCCACCTCAACGACCACACCACCTACGACACACTCAGCTGACCCACACCGCGACCTCGCCATGTCGAGCACCGTCACCCAAGGCGATTCCAAACCCTCCCCCTTCTCTCCCGACGCATCGTCGAACGAGTCTCCCTCGTCAGCCTTCCCGCGGCTCGGGGATTACCGCCCCCCACAACGGACTAAGGATGCAAACTGAGAACGAACCTCCAGCCTTCTTCCCGTCCGAAGCGCCGGCACCGTCACGTTCAACATCCGACCACCGACTCTCTCGCCTTCTCCCGAACTCAGGAGGTGGATATTCGTATTCCTGGACAACATTCGTCGATCGCGACCCTCATGTGGCGTTTCCCAGTTTGGCAGCCGGGTTCGGAGATGACCGCAACGACGCGATGTATCTGGGAGGGTCGCAGCCGGTCAACCCAGCCATCTTTGAAAGCCATTCGGACAACTGACTGGGGTCGATTGCCGTGCTCGTCATCGTCGAACGGGGTGGTGCACCGAAGTTACTTGAGAACCGGCGTGGAGGCTCTCCGACCATGCCGCGCCGAGGGCCGAACAGCAGGAGATGAGGCCGAGTGAGCATGAACACCAGGGCGTTTACAAGTCCTGGAGAGATGACCGAGCGGTCAGAATGCGATCTCAGTCTTTGAAATGGTGCACCTACCGGAATGGCCGAAGATGAAGGTAGTGACTGCGGTCTTGGTGATCAGCAATTGGCTGACAAGTATGTTGCTCTCGGGATCCATGAACGAGCTCGGCCACCGCGCGATGCTGATAGGCAAAATGACGGCCGTGTAGGAAATAGGGTACCTCAATAGCAACACGGCGTCAGCAGCAACCCTAGAATCACTCGAACCAACTCAACATATGAGCCTCAACGCCTCTTTCTCGTTCCCGTTCGACGCCGTCGTGGAATCCGATGTCGTCCCGTGTCCACCTCGTCCAACCGCAGCACCCATCATGCCCCAGTCCTGGCCCTTGACTTTCCGTCGACCGAAGCAACCTCCGAACGATTCCTTCAAGTTGAAGTTGAACGTAATTTTCCGGGTGACCGGGTTGACATGGATGTTACCCCTGAGCAGGAAGAAGAGGGGGATGTAGAGCGCGATGTTGGAGAACGCCGCGAGCCACATCCAGAGGTACTTTTGGGAGGTGATGAAGGTAAGCACATCTCCAAACACGGTGACGAATTCGATTTCTTACCTCGGCGAATACCTGATCCGGGTCATGCTCAGAACTGATCCAACACCCTGAATAGCACATCGTTTAGACTACGAAAGCCAACATCAACGACACCTCTATACGTACAAAATCTGTAAACGCAAACGCAAACGCCTCAGCTTCCTGAACCATCCCGTCGTCACGTTCTCAAGTACTTACGGTGTCGGCGCATAATATGGAACGGGTCCCTTCGTCCTGAAATACGCGATGATGATATACAACCCCAGGAAGGACCACTGGGCGACGATTACCCCAATCCACGCCAACCTCGGAGGCTTGAAGTGGAAAAACACCGTGAGGAACGTGTGCAAGCCGATGATCAGCGTTCTACAAACCCCAACGTCAATGTCCGAGTCCGCAACACCCCCAACACCGACGCGACACCGTGACGTACCCCAACGCGACTCCCGTCTCACCCAAATGCTGGATCACCCCCTGTGCCGTACAATACGCGCTACAGTAGCTTTTCTCCTCGATCGCCCATTTTAGCGAGAGCACCGCGCCGATACCTTGCAAGAGGTCGGACGAAGAGGAGGGAGAGGGGGTAGGCGTCGACGTGCGTGCGGATGAGTTTCCATTCGCCTGGTGCAGGGTTGACGACGCTCCGAATGTACTTGACCTAGAAAGAGACGTATATTTCGGTGAGAATAGCGGGTAGAGTGTGCGCGAAAGCCTAAGCAATCCCATGACCACCTCGTCCACCTCAGCGCTCATCGTGACTGTTGGCTTTTCGACGGCTGAAACACCATCCAACGAATTCTTCACGTGACCTCTGACTTTCCTTAGGTTATGGTGCACATAACGATTGTAACCATGATACCAGTATACAACATTGTATCTAGATAGTCTGCCGGCCTTGTAGATGAACTCGCTGTTTGGAGTGGTGTCCGACCAGTAAAACTCTTGCAATACTGCCAATGCCCTCATACATACAATTGGGTGACACTGGATTTGTCTCGCTACTTCATCATTCACCGGACAGAACTAAAAAGACGCGATGTTCTTCAGAGGCTCATGGCTGGTCAACTCGGACCTCTTGAGAAGCCACTCAGGCGACTGACTCGAGTCGATTGCCGTGCTTACTATTGCCGAACGGGGTGGTACACCGAAGTTACTCGTGAGGCGGCGTGGAGGATCTCCGACTATGCCGCGCTGAGGGCAGAACAGCAGGAGATCGGGCCGAGTGACCATGAAGACCAGAACGTTCACAGATCCTAGAGCGAGACAACAGCAGGCCAAAGTGTGACTTGGTCTTTTGGATGACGGGACGTACCGGGAAGGCCGGAGCTGAAAGTCGTGACTGTGGAGTGGTGATCGGCACCTGGTTGACCAACTTTGCGAGAATCCTACCGAGCTAGGGCACAACTCACCAGCAAGGGATCAGTAACAATGAGTTTCTGAGCTAACAGACGAGGCAAAGTACTGAAGAGAAAGGGGGAAATCGCTTTGTTTGAAGGAGGTCGATGAACGATGCCAAAGGAAAGGTCCGAGACATTTGTTGCAGCAGGACTCATCAGCAGTCTTTCGAGACATGACTATACAGTTCTAAATGCACATCGTTTGGGATTTCTATTTAATGGCAGTGCTTTTGGCAGTGCGGGGTATACAATGCAAGCATGGAAACGTAATTCGGAGGCCTGCGTTGGTAATGTTTCGACGTGTTCAAGTTGTCTTGGAAGGGAAGCCACTTATTCGTCCATCCGAGCTACAAAGTATAGAGTACCTAATGCAAAGGAGATCTCTCATGCTTATGGGAGCAGACCCTTGAGGCTCGAGTAGTACTTCGCGAGACCGACGTACTTCTGCCATCGAACGGTCACGCTAGAGAGGCACCGATGGACTCCAGGGGAGACCTCGCGCGCTTGGGGTACACGTCTTTCAGTTTCTAGCACTTGTTTTGCATTGGATAGACCTCTCCGAGACTTTGGACGCATTGATCCACGCCCAGTTGATCGCCGATCTGGGAGAAGATGTCGCGGGCTTTAGTGTGTGCCTCTGCTGCCTCCGAGTACTCGTTTCGCATTCGATAGGCATCTCCAAGACTTTGTACGCATTGGGAAACGCCTAGTTGATCACCGATTTGGGAGAAGATGTCGCGTGCCTTGATATACGCGTCGTCCGCCTCCGAGTCCTCTTTCCGTATTCGGTAGATATCGCCCAGACCTTGAAGGCATTGAGCAAAGCCCAATCGATGGCCGATTTCCGAGAAGACATCGCGTGCTTTTACGTACACCTCTTCCGCTTCCGAGTACCTGTTCTGCATTTTATAGACCTCTCCGAGACTTTGAACGCATTGAGCGGCACCCATCCGATCGCCGACTTGAGCGAAGACGTCGCCCGCTTTGATGTACGCCTCTTCCGCCCCCGAGTAATCATCTTGCATTCGACGGACCTCTCCCAGACCTCGGACGCATTGAGCCACGCCCAGTTCATAGCCGATCTGAGAGAACACGTCGCGCGCTTTTGTGTACGCCTCTTCCGCCTCTGAGTACTCGTCTCGCGTAAAGTACACCCCTGCGAGGCTTTGGACGCATTGAGTAACGGCCAATCGATCGCCGACCTGGGAAAAGACGTCGCGCGCCGTCATGTACGCCTCTTCCGCCTCTGAGTACTGGTACCGCATTTGATAGATGTGTCCCAGCCTTCGGACACACTGAGCAAGGTCTAGCCGATCGCCGATTTCGGAAAAGACGTCTCGTGCTTGGATGTACGCCTCTTCCGCCATCGAGTATTCGTCTCGCATTTGATGGACGTCTCCCAGACGCTGTATGCATTCGGCAAACCCCTGTCGATCGCCGATTTGAGAGAAGACGTCGCGCGCTTCGACGTATGCCTCTTCCGCCTCGGAGTACTGGTCCCGTATTAGATGGACGTCTCCCAGATGTTCGACGCATTCGGCAAAGCCCTGCTGATCGGCCACCAGGGAGAAGACGTCGCGCGCTTCGGTGTATGCCTCTTCCGCCTCGGAATACTTGCTCCGCATTCGATAGACATGTCCCAGGTTTTGGACGCATTCAGCGTAGCCCATTTCACTGCCGATTAGCGAGAAGATGTCGCGGGGCTCGACGTAGAGCTCTTCCGCCTCCGAGAACTCGTTTCGCAGTCGATAGACATCTCCAAGACATTCGACGCTTTCGGCAAAGTTACTCCAATCCTCGGCTGACTCGGCAGCGTTCTTCGCCTCTTGGAAGTAATTCGCGGCGTTATTATGATTGTCATTGTGTACCTGGATCCTTCCAAGAGCCAACAGGAGCGAACAGGAGCGCGAGCCCGGGTCTTTGGAGGGTAGGTTTTGACTCTGGTGTACTAATATTAAGACTAAATCAGAACTATTGGGGGCAAAACTCACTAGGAAGGAAAGTCTTTGAAGGCATGCTCTCGCCGATGGTCGCTCGTTTGGGTTCAAGCTCCAACAGTCGCCCATGAGGCTGCAGAGCGCCTTGATTTGTACAAGCTCAGCATCGGTTTCGAGTGCAGGAAGTCCCCCGCTTATAATCCGGACGACGACCCGGGCGTCCTTGCTTTCGTCCTCGAACGGGAAGTTCCCAGTGATACCCTAAGTCAAACGAAGCTTGAATTAGTAAGAAAAACAGGTATCATATCTGTATCCTGCTCTCACCTCCCAGAATATCCAACCTAAAGCCCAGATATCACTCGCCAATGTAGGTAACGCTCCTTCGCGAAGTAGCAGTTCCGGTGCCGCCCATCGGATGGTCCAAGCTGGACCCGTCATTGTGACCGAGTTACTGGATTCCAAGAGCTCGGCCGTCAAACGGTCCAAACTTGGCCGTTGAACCGGCGAGTGTTCGGTAGGCCCTTCAACCATTTTGGCTGGAGGCATTGTCGGCTCTTCCGCCTGACTATCAATTGCTCTAGCGGAGCCAAAATCAGTAATCATGGCCCGATTGTCTTCATTTACAAGTATGTTGAGCTGCGTCTTGTGGTTAGTTAGAAGCATTGTGCTCGTGCTCTAACTTACGGATTTCAGGTCTCCGTGGCAGATTGGTGGTCGCCTCTCGTGAAGGTAGGCGAGTCCCCGTGCCACATCGTCCACCTATACTGAAATTAATGATTTCCGTCCAGCTCTACACCGTTGCATATACGTACCAGTGACACTCGCTCTGGGAGCTCCCACTTTGCTGAACGCACGAACTCCCTTAAATTGCCTTTCTTCTCCCAGCGAAACACCATCCAAGCAATTCCCTCTGCGGCTTCCTCGACGAAGCCAATGATTTTTGCGACATTTTGGTGAGATAGATCGCTCAAGAGCTTGATCTCGAGTGCGAATTGCTAACGGAAAGCGGATCAATGTTCAAGACCGTCGACGTCGCGATTGAGGCACCTCCGACGGAGCTTCACTCACAGCCAGCATACGATTCACGTCAGCGTTTTCCCCATAATGAAGCTTCTTAACCGCCACGAAGTTCGAGTCCGCGATTGTAGGCGCATTATCGTTCGAGGCGTCTGGGTCAAGTACCGCCGGGACTACTACGCCAAACCCGCCTCCTCTGGCGTTTGACGCAGAGTTGCCGTCCAGAGGCCTAATTCGGGATCGTTCGATTCGCAAATTCCCGAGAGCGGTCAGAACTTTGTCCTGATGTAAGGAGTCGATATCAGAATGTCACGATCCACCTGGATTGCAGTCACATACCGGATTGATTTTGAGAGGTTTAGGGTTGACGGCCTGCTCTACTTCGCTTAGTGCTGACGATGCGTCTTTGTTCCATTTGGCGTGCGGTTCCATAAGCGATTTGAAGTGAGGAGGTAAATCAGAGGTGGAGGTGGAGGTAAAGGTGATCTTCCAGGCGGGATTGAACGCAGTGGTGGTAGTTTTGATGGGGATCCAGTACAGTGAGAGTGTGGGCACCTCGCTGATTGTTTCGGGCGAACGCGGGCCGATTGTTGTTCAAGCTGGACAGCCTCACCACGTGCAGAGGAGATCTTGTCCAAATATACCGAATTCGAACACAAAGCGCCATGGCGTGAGAAGGTTGGAAACCAATACCGGAGTGTCAGGGTACTGATCCCTTACCAGTCCAAGCCAACACCCTCCACTTCCACCTCAACGACCACACCACCTCCGAGACACTGCTGACCCACGCCGCGATCTCGCAACATTAATCTCAGGCACCATCACTCATGGCGATCCAAGACCTTCTCCCTTCTCGTCAGATGCATTATTAGACCTTACAGTCGACTCTCGGAGATCTCCATATTCCCCAACGGACTGTAGGTGCAAGCTCAAAAACGAACCTCCATCTTTCTTCTTATCTGAAGCGTCGGCATTGGCGTGTTCAACAGGCGACCCCCGACTCTCTGTCATTCTCCCGAATCCAGCAGGCGGATACCCACATTCCCGCACACAACATTCGTCCCCTCGCGTCGCGTTTCCCCGTTCGGCTGTTCAGGTTCAGAGATGACGGCTAGGACGCGATGGACCTCAGAGGCTCGTGGCCCGTCAACCTGGGACTCTTGAGCAGCCATTCGGACGACTGACTTGGATCGATTGCTGTGCTCGCCATTGTCTAAAGGATGGTGCAGCGAGCCGGCGTGGGGATCACCGACAATCCCACCGCGAGGGGCCGAGGGCCAAACAGCAGGAGATGAGGTCAAGTGAGCATGAACACCAGAACATTCGCCGGCCCTGGAGCGAGACGACCGAACAGTCGAAATGCAAATTCGACCTTATGGATGACGGGACGTACCGGAAAGACCAAGGATGACTGCAGTCTTCGTGATAGGCAATCGGTTGACAGGTAAGTTGCTTTCGGGATCCATAACGAGCTCAACCATTGATGGCCAAAATAACGGTCGTGCTAGTAGGAAATAGGATACCCTAACAGCAACACGTCATCAGCATGGACCCCTGCTCGAAAGGAATCACTCGAACCAACTCACCTTACCAACTTCGACACCTCCTTCCTCATTTCCATTTGATGCCGTAGTGGAATTCGAAGATGTTCCATGAACACCTCGTCTAATCGCAACACCCATCATGGCCCAGTCCTGGCTCTTGTCTTTCCGTCGACCGAAACAACCCCGAACGAGTCCTGCAAGTTGAACTTGAACGTAGACTTGCGAGTGACCGGGTTGATGTGGATGTCGCCTCGGAGCGAGAAGAAGATGGCGATGTAGAGCGCAATGTTGGAGAACGGCGCGAGCCATATGCAGAGATGCATTCGGAATATGTTAAAGGTAAGTCTATTTGGTTGCACCAATACAGGTTCGCATTCCTTACCTCGGCGAATACGCGATCCGAGTCATGCTCGGAACTGATCCAGCACCCTGCAAGACAATCTCGCTCAGCCAACAAAAGCCTACATCAACGACAACCTGGATACGTACAAAACCTGCAAGCGCAAACGCTTTAGATCTTGAGAACTCCTCGTCGTGGGGTCAAGCGCTTACGTACTATTAGTATACGGCACAGGCCCTAAGTTGGTCCTGAAACACGCGATGACGATGTACAACCCAAGAAACGACTACTGCCCGACTATTACCCCAATCCACAGGTTTGAACTGAAAGAACTCAGTGAGGAACGTGTGGAACCCGATGACCAGCGTGCTACGACCACCAGCGTCAACGTGCGCAACATCCCCCACACCGACACCACGACGCACCCCAACGCAACTCTCGCCTTGCCCAAATGCTGGATCAACCCCTGCGTCGCGCAATAAGCGCAACAGTACGTCTTCTCTTCGATCTCCCACTCTAACGAGAGCACCGCGCCGATCGATACCTTGTAAGAGATTGGCGGAGAGGAGGGAGAGTAGGCGTTGACGTGCGTCCGGATGAGTTTCCAGTTGCCTGGTGGGGGGTTGACGACGTTTCGAATGTACTTGACCCAGAGACACATCAATTTTATTTTTACTTTTTTGTTTTTTGTTCTTGTTTTGAGGAGCGGGGAGTGTGCATGTGTACTGACGAGGACGAGGGGTAGGAATATTAATATCGTCACCACGACCGTCGAGATCAATCCCGCTTGCGCGATGAACTACGCCACGACCCATTTGAGCTCTCGCTTTTGAAATCTCCGACAGTCAAAATCTCTCTACTTACCATCAGACCAAATCCTTGCTTTTGACTAAGGACCGACAAGCAGTCCCCACCTACCGCTACGTCCAGCTGCGACACCGTCCTTGACATTCTAACTATCGTAGTAGCGCGTTCGGGCAAGTCCAGAGGAGATCCAAATCATCCATGACACGAAAAAAAAACCTTTGGTTTTAAATGTCGCTCAAAAGTCTCATACGCTGAGGGGAGACCTGCGTGCCTGAGTTGGAAGCACACGGTGCGGTGAAGGAAGCCAACGTAAGCCAGGTAACGACGGGCCTTGTGGTGCGCACACGCCGTGGGCCTAGAGGAGGAGAACGGCATCTGGATGTCTGTTTGGACTGGATCGTACGTCTCGCGTGCTCGAGAAGCTCAGGTGGTCGTAAGCATGTGTATTGAGGCGTGCGCGAACACGAGAAGCTCCCCAACGGAGGGGGTAGCTAGAGGACGACGAGCAAATCGGCTCCATGTTTGCGAATAGAGATTCTCTTCTTTTCCAAGGCCTGAATGATCTGGTCAAGTATTTTCCTAGGTTAAGAAAGCTCATCCGGGATACCGGGCTCATGTGTTCAATCGATCATGGTGACTACGTGAATCAGACAGCAAGCAATAGTCACTTGGACGCTTACCCAGTTTAAGACCAGAGCAATCTCTTAACTCTAAGTGACTCTTAATGGGTAGAACATGTTGGGAACATCGTGGCGTTCTTGGAATTGTTGTCTGTCAACAGGCCTCATTATGACCCTAGAGACTTTCGCCAGACGCTTACCGAACCACAGCACGTCCTTCCAGCAACGTATCGGTAAAAATAACTTTTTGAGCCGAGAAATCAGGCAAACCACTTGAGAGAGGACAGGAAAAGCTAAGTCCGAAGGAGGACATCCACGAACCACGCAAAAGGAGGGCTCCAAGACAATGGTTAGACAGGAGCCCTTAGAGCTGCTCATATGATCCGCGATGAACATCGTTGAGAAGTTCTGTCCAATGGTAGATCTTTTAGCAGTATGGAGCACGCTACCATACATTGATCCTACTTGAAAGCAACGAAGAAGGATCGGAAGGAACGGTAGGAGACCTAGGTAGATGAAGTTTGAACTTGATGTATGGGAAGAGAAGCAAGTTGCTCGTCAATCAAAGCTACAAGGTGCTGATCACCGAATTTGAGGGCGAGCTCTCGTGCTTCGCTAAGTAGATCTTTGACGTCCGAGTACTCCTCGCGAGATCGATGGACTTCTGCCAGCCCAACAGTTGCGTTAAAGAGGCACCGATGGTTGCAGACTCTAGAAGAGATCTCGCGCGCCCGGATGTACGCCTCTTCCGCCTCCGAGTACTCTTCCCGCATTCGATAGACGTGTCCCAGACAGACCACGCATTGAGCAACGCCCAGCTGATCGCCGATTTGCGAGAAGACGTCGCGCGCTTTGATGTACGCGCTTTCCGCCTCCGAGTATTCGTTCCGCATTCGATAGATGTCTCCCAGACTTATGACGCATTGAGCAACGCCCAGTCGATCGCCGATCTGAGAGAAAACGTCGCGCGCTTTGATGTACGCCTCTTCCGCCTCCGAGTACTCGTTCCGCATTTGAAAGATGTCTCCTAGACTTTGAACGCATTGAGCGGCGCCCAGTCGATCGCCAATCTGAGATAGGACGTCGCGCGCTTTGATATACGCCTCTTCCGCCTCCGAGTGCTCGCTCCGTATTCGATAGACGTCTCCCAGACTTTGGACGCATTGGGCGGCGCCCAGTCGATCGCCGATCTGAGATAGGACGTCGCGCGCTTTGATATACGCCTCTTCCGCCTCCGAGTACTCGTTCCGTAGTCGATAGACGTCTCCCAGACTTCGGACGCATTGAGCTACGCCCAGTCGATCGCTGACTTCAGCGAAGACGTCGCGTGCTTTGATGTACGCCACTTCCGCCTTTGAGTACTCGTTCCGCATTTGATAGACGTGTCCCAGACTTCGGACGCATTCAGCGACGCCTAGTGAATAGCCAATTTGGGAGAAGACGTCGCGCGCTTTGATGTACGCCCCTTCCCCCTCCGAGTACTCGTTCCGCATGCGATAGACCTCTCCAAGTTTTTGGACGCATTGGGCGGCGCCCAGTCGATCGCCGATCTGAAATAGGACGTCGCGCGCTTTGATATACGCCTCTTCCGCCTCCGAGTACTCGTCCCGCATTCGATAGACGTCTCCCAGACTTCGGACGCATTGAGCAACGCCCAGTCGATCGCCGATCTGAGAGAAGATGTCTCGCGCCTTGATGTACACCTCTTCCGCCTCCGAGTATTCGTTCCGTATTCGATAGACCTCTCCCAGACTTCGGACGCATTGAGCAACGCCCAGTCGATCGCCGATCTGAGAAAAGACGTCGCGTGCTTTGATGTACGCCTCTTCCGCGTTTGAGTACTCGTTCCGCATTCCATAGACCTCTCCCAGACTTTGGACGCATCCCGCAAAGCTACACCAATCCTCGGCTGACTCGGCAGCGTCTTTCGCCTTCCGGAAGTAGTTCGCGGCGTCGTCGTAATTGGAATTATGCAACTGAACCTTTCCCAGAGCCAACAGGAGCGCACAGGAGCGTGAACCTGGGTCTTTGGAGGGTATGCTTTGGCTCTAGTGTATTCGTATTTAGGCTAGATCGAAAGTATTGTCACTATTATGGCAAAAACTCACCATGAAGGAAAGGCGTTGACAGCACGCCCGAGCCGATGGCCGTTCGTTTGGCTCCAAACTCCAACAATCGACCATAAGACTACAAAGCGCCTTGATTTGTAAGAGCTGAGCGTCGGTGTCGAGTGCGGGAAGTTCCCCGGTTACGATTCGGAGGACGACTGGGGCGTCATTCTTTACGTCCTCGAAAGGGAAGTTCCCGGTGATACCCTGATCCAAGTGATTATCATTAGAAAGAGAGCAAGTATCATGGCCTTATCCTGCTTTTACCTCCCAGAATATCCAAGCTAGAGCCCAGATGTCACTGGCCAAGGTAGGCAATGCTCCTTCGAGGAGCAGTAGTTCTGGTGCGGCCCATCGGATGGTCCAAGCTGGCCCCGTCATCGTGAGGGAGTTATCGGATTGGCAAACTTCTGCCGTCAGACGTTCCAAACTTGGCTTTTGAGCCTGCGAGTGTTCGGTAGGGTTTTCAACCGTTTTGCCTGGAGACATTGCCGGTTCTACCGCCTGACTGTCAATCGCTCTAGCGGAGCCAAAGTCGGTGATTGTAGCACGGTTTTCGTCATTGATAATAATGTTGAGCTGTTTCTTGTGGTTAGTCAGAGGTATTGCGCTCGTGCTCCGACTCACGGATTTAAGATCTCCGTGGCAAATCGGTGGTTGCCTCTCGTGAAGGTAAGCGAGTCCCTGTGCTACATCATCGATCTGTACTGAATTAAGCGATGTTATTCTAGCTCTATAGTATTGTATATGCGTACCAGTGACACTCGCTCTGGTAGCTCCCAGTTTGCAGACCGCACGAACTCCCTGAGATTGCCTTTCTTCTCCCAGCGGAACATCATCCAAGCGATTCCCTCTTCAGCTTCTTCAACGAACCCGATGAGGTTGACTACGTTTTCGTGAGATAGATCACTCAAGAGTTTGATCTCGAGTGCAAAATGCTGACGGAAAGCAGATGCCCGGTGAGGCACGTGGAAGTGCTGAGAAGAGTGACAAACTCACAGCCAGCACGCGATTCTCGTCGCCTTCTTTCCCGTAGTGGAGTTTCTTGACCGCCACGAATTTGGTATCTTCCGGTACAGGCATAAAATCCGCGGAGGGGTCTGGGTCAAGTATTGCCGGTATTACAACACCATACCCGCCCCTTCTAGCGTCGTTCGAAGTGCCCAGCGGTTTGACTCTTGATCGGTCGATTCGGAGATTCCGAAGGGCAGCGAGGACTTTCTCCTGATCCATCGACTCGGTGTAAGAGATCAACTACAGGAAGCTTACCAGTCGAGTATAGTCACGTACTGGGTTGATTTTCAGAGGTTTAGCGTTCTGCTCTACTTCGTTGGATGGTTGAGAAACTTCTCCTCGCGCGTTTGTTGCTGACGATGCGTCTTCGTGCCCTTCGATGTGCGGTTCCATAAGCGACTTGGTGAGGAGGAAGTAATCGAGGTGATTCAAAAGGGATTGAAGCACAGTAGTGGTTGAGACGAAAGCGGGAAAAGGGTTGATCCGCGGAAGAGTGTGTACACCTTGAGGTTAAGTGTTCCCCATGGAACGCGGTCCATTGTCCAAGTTGGGACAGCCTCACCACGTGTAGAGGACATCTTGTCCAAATCTACCGATTCGATCGCACAGCACTGAGGCGTGAGAAAGACTCGGAAAGCACCGAGAACCCAAATCCCCGTCATCCTCTCAAAACATCCATCCAGCGACCGTGGAAGAAACTTACGAGCGGATTCAAAGAATCCACATATTGGTCGAGACTGTGCGCACCAAGCCGAGTGTCAGGGTCCTGGTCCCTGTCAGTCGACACCCTTACCTCCACCTCAACGACCACACCACCTACGACACACTCAGCTGACCCACACCGCGACCTCGCCTTGTCGAGCACCGTCACCCAAGGCGATTCCAAACCCTCCCCTTCTCTCCCGACGCATCGTCGAACGAGTCTCCCTCGTCAGCCTTCCCGCGGCTCGGGGATTCCCGCCCCCCCCCCCAACGGACTAAGGATGCAAACTGAGAACGAACCTCCAGCCTTCTTCCCGTCCGAGGCGCCGGCACCGTCACGTCTAACATCCGACCACCGACTCTCTTGCCTTCTCCCGAACTCAGGAGGTGGATATTCGTATTCCTGGACAACATTCGTCAATCGAGACCCTCATGTGGCGTTTCCCAGTTTGGCAGCCGGGTTTGGAGATGACGGCAACGACGCGATATATCTCGGAGGCTCGCAGCCGGTCAACCCAGAACTCTTTGGAAGCCATTCGGACGACTGGCTTGGGTCGATTGCCGCGCTTGCTACTGCCGGGCGGGGTGGTGCACCAAAATTACTCGTAAGCCGGCCTGGAGGATCTCCGGCCGTGCCGTGCCGAGAGTCGAACAGCAGGAGATGAGGTCGAGTAAGCATGAACACCAGGACGTTGACAAGTCCTGGAGATGCGGCCGAACGGTCAGAATGCGATCTCAGTCTTTGAAATGGTGCACCTACCGGAATGGCCGAAGTAGTGACTGCGGTCTTGGTGATCGGCAGTTGGCGGACAGGTGTGTTGCTTTCGGGATCCATGAACGAGCTCGACCACCGCGCGATGCTGATAGGCAAGATGACGGCCTTGTAGGAAATAGGATACCTCAATAACAAACACGGCGTCAGCGGCGAGCCCGAAATCACTCGAACCAACTCACCATATCGACTTCAGCGCCTCTTTCTCGTTCCCATTCGACGCCGTAGTGGAATTCGACGTCGTCTCATGCCCACGTCGTCCAACCGTAGCGCCCATCATGCCCCAATCTTGGCCCTTGGTCTTCCGTCGAACGAAGCAACCTCCGAAGGAGTCCTTCAAGTTGAAGTTGAGCGTGATTTGCGGGTGACGGGGTTGACGTGGATATTGCCTCGGAGCAAGAAGAAAAGTGGGATGTACAGCGCGATGTTGGAGAACGCCGCGAGCCACATCCAGAGATACTTTCAGGAGGTAATGGTAACGAAGCTAAGCACATCTCCAAACACGGTGGCGAATTCGATTTCTTACCTCGGCAAACACGCGATCCCGGTCGTGCTCTGAACTGATCCAACACCCTAAAACAGAACATCGCTTAGACAACGGAAGCCAACACCAGCGACCCTGGTCAACGTACAAAATCTACAAACGCAAACGCTTCAGCTCCCTAAACCATTTCGTCGTCACGGTCTCAAGTACTTACGGTGTCGGAGCGTAGTACGGCACAGGCCCTTTCGTCCTGAAATACGCGATGACGATGTACAACACCAGGAAAGACCACTGCGCGACAATCACCCCGATCCACGCCAAGCTCGGAGGTTTGAAATGAAAGAACACGATGAGGAACGTATGCAATTCGATGATCAGCGTCCTACAAGTCCAAATTCAAAGGAGGGAGAGGAGTTAGGCGTCGACGTGCGTGCGGATGAGCTTCCAGTTGCCTGGTGGGGAGTTGACGACGTTTCGGATGTACTTGACCTGGAAAGATAAAGATTGGTTTGTTTAAAGAGCGAATTCGGGGTGTGTGTGTGTGCGCGCGCGCGTGCGTGCGTACTGACCAGAACAAGGAGGAGGAATATCGTCACCGCGACCGTCGAGATTAATCGCGCTTGCGCGATGAACTGTGTCACGACCCATTTGAGTTCTTGTTCGAATATGCGATAGTCAGATAGTTTCGTGCTCACCATCAGACCAATTCCTTGCTTGTGACTAAGGATCGACAAGCACTCTCCATCTTCCGCCACGTCCAGCTGCGAAACCGCCCTTGACATTCCAACCATAGTAGTAGCGCGTTCGAGTAAGTCCAGAGGATATCCAAATCCTCCATGACACGAGAAAACACCTTTGGTTTTAAATGTCGCTCAAAAGTCTCATACAGGGGAGACCTGCGTCCCTGAGCTGGGAGCACACGGTGCGGTGAAGTCGTCGTATATGCCATAGTCGTGTGCTGACAGTCCCCACTATGATCCCGGATACATTTGCCAGAATCGTACCGACGGAGAAGATAAATGTCACCAGAAGAGTAATAGTACCTATAAATGTCTAAGTTAAAAGAGCAAGCAACGTATCTAAGAGAGGACAGGGCATTGCTATGGCCGAAGGAGAAGGTCAATGGGCGACGTAAAGGGAGACTATCGTCGACCAGAAACCAATAGAGCTGATGGTACGATTCTGAATGATCATGATTAAGAATTCTATTCAACGGGCAAATCCCTAAGGATTGCGGAATATGTTACTATGCATTAAAGCGTTCAGATCCCGAATTTGATGGACGCCTCCCAGCTTTTGGACGCATCGAGCAACGCCAAGTCGATAGCCGATGTTGGAAAAAAGGTCGCGCGCTTTGACGTACGCCTCTTCCGCCTCCGGGTACTCGCCCCGTATTAGATAGACGTCTCCCAGCCTTTGGACACATTGGGCAACGCCAAGTGTGTGACCGATCTGAGAGAAGTCCTTGCGCGCCGTGATGTACGCCTCTTCCGCCTCCGAATACTCGCTCCGAGCTCGATAAACCTCTCCCAGACGTTGGACGCATTGAGCAACGAGCAATCGATCGCCGATCCGGGAGGAGACGTCTCGCGCTTTGATGTACGCCTCTTCCGCCTCCGAATACTCGTTCCGCATTAGGTAGACCTCTCCCAGTCCTTGGACGCATTGAGCAACGCCCAACTGATTGCCTATGTGGGAGAAAAGGTCGCGCGCTTTGATGTACGCCTCTTCCGCCTCCGAGTACTCGTCTCGCATTCGATAGACGTGTCCCAGATTTCGGACGCATTGAGCAACACCCATCTGGTGATCGATTTGGGAGAAGATGTCGCGCGCCTTGATGTACGTTTCTTCCGCCTCCAGGTACTCGTCCCGCATTTGATGAATGTTTCCCAGACTTTGGACGCATTGAGCAACGCATAGCTGACTGCCGATCCGAGAGAAGATGTCACGCGCTTTGATGTACGCCTCTTCCGCCTCCGAGTACTTGTTTTGCATTCGATAGACCTCTCCCAGTCTTTGGACACATTGAGCGACGCCCAGCCGATCGTCAATCTGAGAAAAGAGCTCGCGCGCTTCAATGTACGCCTCTTCCGCCTCCGACTTCTTGCCGCGCATTCGGTAGACATCTCCTAGTCTTTGGACGCATTGAGCAACGCCCAGTCGGTTGCCAATTTGAGAGAAGACACCTCGCGCTTCTCTGTACGCCTCTTCCCCCTCAGAGGACTCGTTTCGCATTCGATAGACGTCTCCCAGACTTTTGACGCATTGAGCAACGCCCAGTTGATCGCCGATTTGAGAGAAGACGTCTTGCGCTTCTCTGTACGCCTCTTCCGCCTCCGCGTACTCGCTCCGAATGTTATAGACATCTCCCAGCCCTTGAAGGGATCGAGCAAAGCCACACCAATCCTCGGCTAACCCGGCCGCGTCCATTGCGTCATCGAAGTAATCCTCGGCGTCGTCATGGTTGGAATTATGCCACTGAACCCTTCCAAGAGCCAACAGGAGCGTACAGGAACGTGAACCCGGATCTTCGGAGGGTATGCTTTGACTCTAGTGTACCACATTAAGCACAAATCTAGACATCTTGTCGGGAAAGCTCACCATAAAGGAAAGACTTTGAAGGCATGCCCTCGCCGATGGTCGTCCGTTTGGCTCCAAACTCCAACAGTCCACCATGAGACTACAGAGTGCCTTGATTTGTACGAGCTGGGCGTCGGTCTCTAGTGTGGGAAGCTCCCCGCTTGTGATCCGGAGAACAACTGCAACGTCTTTGTTTTCATCCTCGAACGGGAAGTTCCCAGTGACACCCTTAAGGAATTGAAAAGCATCATTCGAAATGATACAGAAACATTGTAGCCAGATCCTATTCTCACCTCCCAGAATATCCAACCTAGAGCCCAAATATCACTCGCCAATGTAGGCAATGCTCCTCCGCGGAGTAGCAGTTCCGGTGCGGCCCACCGGATGGTCCACGCTGGCCCCGTCACTGTGAGGGAATTGCCGGATTGGGAGAACTCGGCCGTCAGACATTCCAAACTTGGCCGTTGACCCTGAGATTCTTCGGTTGCCTCTCCAACCATTCTGATTGGAGATATTGTCGATTCTTCCGCCTGAGAAACAATCGCTCTAGCGGAGCCAAGGTCTGTAATCAAGGCCCGATTTTCTTTATTTACAAGGATGTTGAGCTGTAATTCATCATGTTCAATGAGCAAGATCGCGCTTTTATGCTGTGACTCACAGATTTCAGGTCTCCGTGGCAGATGGGGGGTTGCCTCTCGTGAAGGTAAGTAAGTCCCTTTGCGACATCGCTGATCTATACATCTTGTCTTAACATGTTTCTGGATTCTATTAGGTATCATCCGTACCAGAGACACTCGTTCCGGCAGCTCCCACTTTGCCGATCGAACGAACTCCCTTAGATTGCCTTTCTTCTCCCAGCGGAACAGCATCCAAGCGATTCCTTCGTCAGCTTCTTCGACGAAGCCAACGAGGTCGACTAAGTTCTCATGATGTAGGTCGCTCAAAAGCTTGATCTCGAGTGCAAACCGCTAACGGGAAGCAAATATCTGGTGAGGAATGGCGAAGCACTAATAAGAGACATGAACTCACAGCCAGCACACGATTTTCGTCGTCTTCTGTCCCATAATGGAGCTTCTTGACCGCAACAAATTCCGCATCATCCAGTCCAGATGTATCATCGGCGGAGGGGTCGTAATCAAGTATTGCCGGTACTACTACACCATAGCCGCCCCTCGCCGCGTTTGAAGAGCTGGTGTCTAACGCTTTTACCCTTGATCGGTCAACTCGGAGGTAGCTCAGGGCAGCGAGGACTTTCTCCTGATTCGTCGAGTCAGTGTAAGAGATAAACCGTATGAACTTTGTGGATTGAGTATAGTTACGCACTGGGTTGACCTTCGGAGGTTTAGCGTTCTGCTCTACATCGTTGAGTGGCTGCGAAACGTCCACCCCTTCCTCGCGCGTTGCCGACAATGCGTCCTTGTGCCCTTCGACGTGCGGGTCCATGCAGTAAGCGACTTAGTGGGAAGGAAAGGTAAAGGTAGAGCTGATTTAAGAGGGAGCGAAGTACAGTGGTGGTTGATGCGAAGGGGGGAAAAGGCTGAAGAGTATTATCCTTTGAATTCAGAATGCGGATCCATTGTTCGATCTGAACAGCCACACCGCGCACTGCAGTGCGGCGTGAGAAAGACTCGGAAAACGCCAAGGGCTCAACCCAGCCTAATCCTCTCGCAACACTCGTCCGACGACCGTGAAAGAAATTTAAGAATGGATTCGAGAGAACCCACAGATCGGTCGAGACGGTGTGTGCCAAACTGGAGTGTCAGGGTAGTGGTCCCTGTCAGTAGACACCTTGACTTCCCACCACACCTCCTCCAAAACAATCAGCTGACCCGGGCCCACCCCGCGACCTCGCCATCTCGGGCACCGTCACTCTAAGACGACCCAAAACCCTCGCTCTTCTCGTCCGACGCATAATTGAACGAGTTTCTCCTCGCCAGCTTTCCCGACTCTCGGAGGTACCCATACTCCTAGACGGACTATGGGTGCAAGCTCAGAAACGAACCTCCAACTTTTTTCCCATCCGAAGCGTCACCATGATTGACCCCAGCATCCGACCCCCGGCTCTCTCGTCTTCTCCTGAGTCCAGGAGGTGGATATCGTATTCCCGGACAACATTTGTCGATCACGACCCTCGCATGGGGTTTCCCGTTTTAGCAGTCGGGTTCGGAGATGACGGCAACTGCGCGATGTACCTCGGAGGGTCGCAACCTGATAACCCAGGACTTTTGGGAAGCCATTCGGAAGACTGACTGGGGTCGATTGCCGTGCTTGGGATCGCTGAACGGGGTGATGCACCGAAGTTACTCGTGAGGCGGCGTGGAGGATCTCCGACCATGCCGCGCCGAGGCCCGAACAGTAGGAGATGAGGGCGAGTGAGCATGAAGACCAGGACATTTACAAGTCCTGCGTAAACCTAACGGTCAAAATACAAGCCTTGATCTTTTGAATGTGAGAGACGTACCGGAAAGACCGAAAACGTGGTGATTGGGAGCTGGCTGACACGCTGTAACTTTCGGGATCCATGAAAGAGCTCGACCACCGCGCGATGCTGATGGGCAAAATGACGGCGGTGTAGGAAATAGGGTACCTCAATAGCCACACGGCGTCAGCGAAAATCCCAGAATCACTCGAACCAACTCACCATATCAACTTCAACGCCTCTTTCTCGTTCCCGTTTGACCCCGTAGTGGAAGTCGTCATCGTCCCATGACCACCCCGTCCAACCGCAGCACCCATCATTCCCCAATCTTGGCTTCTGGCTTTCGTCGACCAAAGCAACCTCCGAACGATTCCTTTAAGTTGAAGTTGAACGTGATTTTTCGGGTGACAGGATTGACGTGGATGTTACCCCGCAGCAGGAAAAAGAGTGGAATATAGAGCGCGATGTTGGAGAACGCCACGAGCCACATCCACAGGTACTAGGGGGATTTAATGAAAGTCAGTGTATTTTTTGAGGCGATCTTGAGGTTGGTTGCTTACCTCGGCGAACACGCGATCCGGGTCGTGCTTAGAACTGATCCAACACCCTACAATAGAATCTCGCTTAGCGAACGCCAGTCAAACATCATCGACAACTCTATACGCACAAAACCTGCAACATCAAAACGCTTCAGCTCCCTGAACCATCCCGCCGTCACGGTCTTACGTACTTAGAGTGTCGGAGCGTAGGACGGCACAGGTCCCTTCGTCCTAGAGTAGGCGATGACGATGTACAATCCCAGAAAGACCACTGAGCGACAATAACCCCGATCCACGCCAACCTCGGAGGTTTAAAGTGGAAAAAAACACGATGAGGAACGTGTGCAATCCGATGACCAGCGTCCTACAATCCCCAACGTCAACGTCCTTACCAACCCACACACCAACACCGCAACGTACCCCTACGCGACTCCCGTCTCACCCCGATGCTGACTCAATCCCTCCGCCGTACAATACGCGCTGCAGTAGCCTTTCTTTTCGATGGCTCATTTTAGCGAAAGCATTGCACCGATGCCTTGTAAGAGATCGGCGAAGAGGAGGGAGAGGAGGGAGGCGTCAACGTGCGTGCGGATGAGTTTCCATTTGCCTGGTGGAGGGTTGACGACGTTTCGGATGTACTTGACCTAGAAAGAGACGTATATTTTGGTTAGAAGAGCGGGTATACTGTGCGCGATAGCTCAAGCAATCCCATGACCACCACGTCCACCTCAGCGCTCATCATGACTGTTGACTTTTCGACGACTGAAACACCATCCAACGAATTATTCACGTGACCTCCGATATTCCTTAGGTTATGGTGCACATAACGATTGTAACCAGGATTACAGTATACTACATTGTATCTAGATAGTCTGCCGGCCTTGTAGATGAACTCGCTGTTTGAAGTGGTGTCTGAGCAGTAAAACTCTTGATACTACCAATGCCCTCATACATACGATTGGGTGACACTGGATTTGTCTCGCTAGTTCATCATTCACCGGACAGAACTAAAAATCAGGTACATTTTACATCGAGCATCACCTAGAGATTCTACATGGGGGCTAGATTGCTAGACCGAAGAAAGTGCGCAGTATGCTACCATACGTTGGATCAATGTCTGAGGCGGAGGAGATAGATCGAGGGCAATTATGGTATACGCCTATGGAGATAATTACTCGATAAATTGTGTGAGAAGGGAAGCAAGCTCTCCGTCCAACCAAGTAACAAGGTCCTGATGGCCGAGTCTGAACATGACCTCCCGCGCTTCTGTAAAATGATCCTTGGCCTTTGAGTACTCTTCACGCGCCCAATGAATCTGGGCCAATCGGATAGCTGCTCGAGCAAAGCCTAGTTGATTGCCAATTCTGGAGAAGACGTCGCGCGCTTTGATGTACGCGTCTTCAGCTTCAGCATACTGTTCCCGCATTAAATGAGCATCTCCTAAGCCTTGGTCACATTGGGCACGGCCCAGTTGATCGCCGGCTTGAGAGAAGACGTCGCGCGCTTCGATGTAGGCCTCTTCCGCCTCGGAGTACTTGTCCCGCGCTTGATGAAGGTGGCCCAGACTTTGGACACATCGAGCAAAGCCCAGCTGACTGCCAATTTGGCCGAAGACGTCCCGGGCTTTGATGTACGCCTCTTCCGCCTCCGCGTACTCATCCCGCATTGCATAAGCCCCTCCCAGACCTTGGAGGCATTGAGCAAGGCCTAGAGGATCGCCGATTGTACCGAAGACGTCGCGGGCTTTGTTGTACGCCTCTTCCGCTTCCGAGTACTCGTTCCGCATTCGATAGACCGCGCCCAGATTTTGAACGCATTGAGCAAAGCCCATTCGATCACCTATTTGAGAGAAGACGTCGCGCGCTTCGATGTACGCCTCTTCCGCCTCCAAGTATTTGTTCTGCGCTTGATAAACGTTGCCCAAACCTCGGACGCATTGAGCAAATCCTAGCTGATTATTGATTGCAGAAAAGACGTCACGCCCTTTGATGAACGCCTCTCCTGCCTCGGAATACTTTTTCTGCATTCGATAGACCTCTCCCAAACTTTGAACGCATTGAGCAAAGCCTAGTTGACTGCCAGTTTGAGAGAAGACATCGCCCGCTTCGATGTATGCCTCTTCCGCCTCCCGGTACTCCTCCCGCATTCGATAAACCTCTCCCAGACTTCGGACGCATTCCGCAAAGCCCCGTTGACTGCCGATTTGAGAGAAGACGTTCCGGGCTGTGATATACGCCTCTTCGGCCTCGGATTCCTGGCTCCTCATTTGATGGACATCTCCCAGACCTTTGACGCACTGAGCAAAGCCGCGCCAATCCTCAGCTGACTCGGCGGCGTCTTTTGCCTCTCGGAAGTATTTCGCGGCTTCGCTGTGATTGAAATTATGGTACTGAAATCTTCCAAGAGCCCACAGGAGCTCACAGGAGCGTGAGCCCGGGTCTTTAGAGGGTATGCTTTGACTCTAGTGTGCTCATATTACGACCAGATCGGAGGTATTGTGGGAAAAACTCACCATAAAGGACAGCCTCTGCTGGCATGCTCTGGCGGATGGTCGCCCCTTTGGCTCAAAGCTCCAACAGTCCACCATGAGACTACAGAGCGCCTTGATTTGTACAAACTTGGCGTCGGTGTCAAGTGCGGGAAGTTTCCCGCTTGCGATCCGGAAGACGACTGCGTGTTCTCTTTTTACCTCCTCGAATGGGAAGTTCCCGGTTATAGCCTGAACCAAGTGAAAAGCACTATCAGAAGTGGTTACGTGTATCATGGCCATAAGTCGATCTCACCTCCCAAAATATCCAAGCTAGAGCCCAGATATCACTCGCCAAGGAAGGCAAAGCTCCTTCTCGTAGAAAGAGTTCTGGCGCGGCCCACCGGGTGCTCCAAGCTGGACCCGTCAGGTTCAGGGAGCTACCAATTTGATCGAATTCTACTATTAGACGCTCTAAACCCGGTTGTTGAGCTGGCGAATGTCCGGGAGATTCGTTATCCATCTCAGCTGGAGACGTTGCTGGTTCTTCCACGTGACTATCCACCGTTCTAGCGGAGCCAAAGTCGGTGATCATAGCACGGTGTTCGTCATTTACTAGTATATTGAGCTGCGACTCATGGTTAGTTACAGGTATCACGTTGATACTCTGACTCACGGATTTTAGGTCTCCGTGGCAGATCGGTGGTTGCCTCTCGTGAAGGTAAACGAGTCCCTGTGCTACATCGTGAACCTATACTTATTTTAGTAATGCCCTAGGAGCTTAATAACATTGAAGATACGTACTAGTGACACTCGTTCCGGGAGCTCCCACTTAGCTGACCGCACGAACTCCCTCAAATTGCCTTTCTTCTCCCAGCGAAACACCATCCAAGCGACTTCCTCTGCGGCTTCCTCGACGAAGCCAATGAGGCTCGCAACATTCTGATGAGATAGATCGCTCAAGATCTTGATTTCGAGTGCAAATTGCTAACGGAAAGCGGATCATTGTTCAAGGCCGTCGCGATCGAAGCACTCCCGACGGAGCTTCACTCACAGCCAACACACGATTCACGTTGGCGTTTTCCCCATAATGGAGTTTCTTAACCGCCACGAAGTTCGAATTCTCTAGCGTAGGCGCATTATCGCTCGAGGTGTCTGGGTCAAGTACCGCTGGGATGACAACGCCAAACCCGCCCTCTTTGTTGTTGTTCGCAGAGCTGCCGGTGTCCAGCGGTTTAATCCGGGAGCGGTCGATACGCAGATTCCTAAGAGCGGTAAACACTTTCTTCTAATGTGAGGAGTCGATGTTAGAGTGTAACAACTCTATCTGAGCTGCAGTCACATACCGGATTAATTTTGAGAGGTTTAGCGTTGGCGGCCGGCTCTACGTCGTTGGGTGGTTGCGGAACTTGGCCTTGTCCCCCCATTACCGACGATGCGTCTTCATGTCCTTCAATGTACGAGTTCATTAGTGAGCTGAAGTGAGAGGATGAGCTGGGTGTAGGGATGCTTCAGGAGGGATTGAACGCGGTGGTGGTAGTTGTGAAGGGGGGGGGAAAGAGGATCCGCTGACAGTGTGTACACCTTGAGATCAACACAACGCGGCCGATTGTTCACGCTGGACAGCCTCGCCACGTGCAGAGGATCTTGTACAAATCTACCGAATTCGAACACAAAGCACCGTGGCGCGGGAAGGACGGAAAACACCACCTGTGGTCCTCTCAAATGGCAACCACCCATCCAGCGACCGTTGAAGGAACTTACGAGCGGATTCGAACGAACCCTTACGTTGGTTACCCGGAGTGTCCCGTCAGTCGACACCCCTACCTCCACCCCAACAGCCACACCACCTCCGAAACACTCAGCTGACCACGCCGCAACCCCGCCATCTCGGGCAACGTCACTCAAGGCGATCCCAAACCCTCCCCCGCCTTTTCGATGCATCATTTACTAGGAAGTCGATACCTGCTGAGGAACGTGGAAGCGCGTATGAGGAGACGAACTCACAGCCAGCAGGCGATTCTCGTCGTCTTCCGTCCCATAATGAAGCTTCTTAACCGCCACGAGGTTCGAGTCTTCAGGTCTAAGTGTATTGTCGGTGGAGGGGTCTGGGTCGAGTACTGCCGGTATTACAAGGCCGAAACCGCCCGCTCTGGCGTCGTTTGAAGGGCTGCCGTCCAACGGTTTGATTCGGGCTCGATCGAATCGCTGATTGCCAAGAGCGACAAAAACCTTTTCCTAATGTGAGGAGTTGGTGTTAGACTATAAGGGCTTTTACCTAGGTCGTAGTCACATACTGGGTTAATTTTGAGAGGTTTGGCGTTCTGCTCCACTTCGATGAGTGGTTGCGAGCTATCCTCGCGCATGTCTGTTGGCGGTGATGCCTTCTCGTGCACTTTGCTGTTCGGGTCCATTAGCGAGTTGACTTGAGGATATGAGTTGTAGGCAGAGAGAATACGAGAGGGATTGAAGATCAATCACGCACGGACAGCATTGCGCGTCGGAAGAACATCGGCAGTTATGTAGTCACGTGTGATCTAAGACCGTGACCATCACTGATGGTGAGCCAGTAGCGGGGACCAAACTGACTACAGACCAAGAGTCGAGGTTGGACCCGGGAAACCGACGGAAGGCTCCAATCGTGGCGTCTCGACGTTGTAAAAGGATACCAAAGTTGACAGCGAGCTGCGAGCATGTTGAAGGTTCAGCGCCTTCTCCTCTGTCCGAGTCGGGTAGTCGTTCGGCATTCGACATATCTCTTCAATACATTTCGTGGGTTGGCGCAAGACCGAATACGGTACCCGCGTTGAGAGAAGGTATCTTGCGCCCGGGAGAGTGTCGCCGATTCCAACCCGTCTCGGCCGGAGCGGTTGTAGCGTGCGCACTGTGTGACCAGGCTCACGGCGAACTCACGACAATCACCTCAAGACCTCTGAGAGAAAAAATGGCGACCTTACTCTCCAAGTCGGAAGCCAGCTACATCGCATCGGCTTTACTTGCAGCACCGGATCCAGTGCGAGCTGACGGTCGAGGGCTACTTGACTATCGATCCGTTGCAGTTGAAACCAGCGTTGCGGCGCTCTCTAATGGGAGCGGACGAGCGGTTCTCGGAGGGACGACCATCAATACCATTGGCGTCGGAGATGCAGCTACCGAAGCTATTGTAGCCGTTCGGTTGGAGGTCGAAGACATCGACTCCAGCTCTGGTGTCGGTTTGACTTGCGCCGTGACCTGGTGAGTCCGCTGCTAACCAATTTACCCGCCCGTTACTCAAAACCTTGAACAGCACCCCGTCTGCCTATCCACATCACACAATGCCACAGCTGGACGATCTATCATCAGACCTCTCCGCTCTGCTCCAGCAAGCACTCCAATCCTCAGACAACATCTGGGCACCCCAGCTAGTCATCATCCCAAAGAAAAAACGCTGGCATTTGAACTTGGAAGCTGTCGTCATCAGCGACTCTGGTAACATCCTCGACACGCTCGTCATTGCAGCTCGCGCTGCACTGTGGGACCTTCGCATACCGCGGACTCGGAACCTGGAGTTCCAGCGGCAAACGGCGCGACCTGCCACCGACGAGGACATGCAAGTGGACGAACCCAAGGGTGATGCGCTAGGGTCGGCTGTCAAAGGATCGCGTGTCGCGAAGAAGCCTGCGGGAGACTTTGAGCTGGAGGATTATTGGGACGACGGGCTGCCGTTGAAAGGGAGGGACGCTCTGCCTATTTGCGTCACTCTGAACCTAGTACGTCATATCCATTCGATATAGATACGAGCTGTAAGGACTCTAACAACCCCTTAGCTTCCCCCAATACATTTTCTAGACGCGACTTTCCAGGAAGAACGAGCAGTGCCCACCCGCATTCACCTGACTTTCTCATTCCCTACAGCGGACCCGGCTGACGCTGTTTTACATAACGCACGATCGACCGGCCCCTCTGAAATACCGTACAAGTCGATCGCGCCTCTTATAGAGGTAGGTCGTGTCCATGAAGTCGTCACAGTGCCAATCCCGATTGACGGCCTCGCGAAATAGGCAGCTGAACAATACGCGCGACGATTGAATGAGGCGTTGAATATAAAGCTTAAAAGTGATGATAGACGGAGGTTCACGGGGGCTTGAATTGTCATTTTATTCATGGCATCTTTCGAAGGCGAGTTGGGCCTTAGTTCATCATACTTTGTGAGTGCGGGGTGGGCGCCTTGTATTTTGTCTCTTCCGCGGTGAGGGAGTCCACTCTATGCAGAGTTTTTATGAATAAAGTGTTCCGTTAAGATGAAACAATAGGTAAGAACAATGCTAGGGAGGACAAGATGTGCACCAAATTAGCTCATGCGCTTAAGCGTCAAGAATGAACCTAACGTACGAGGGGGCCGGATGCTCAGCAATCATACTAAGACGTTCTCGGGCTTGGTAGCTTGATGAAAGCTGCTAAACGCTCTCCGAAGAAGAAGACTTTGCCGAGGCCGACGTGAAGGTACCGGTCGAACACTAGCAATCCCGTTCAGCACAGTCTCGCCAGGCGCCAGACGACGAAATCCACTCACACCACCCACTCCAACGTCGACCGAGGTACTTCCCGATGACAGGTATCAATACGGCAGAAACCAAGACTTGCAGTTGCTCGATTCCTTCTTCCCACTCCTTTTGCTGCTGCTTCCGAAAGATGTCGAGCTCGTCGTCGGTGTCGTAGTAGCCGTCTGACGAGTTGGACGATACTGATATTGATACTGCGTTCGAGTGAGCTCGCTGGCGAGATGGACCGGGTGCTGATGACGCCATAGTGTTCGGCCGTCGGTCGTTGTCGATGGTCGAGACTAAAACCTGGATGGAAAACGAACTGTGAGAGCGACCCGCGCGGCGGGCCGATTCCATCCCTGATCAACCTCGGGAACGTTCACGTCTTACAATACCAAGACGCATTCAGCAAACGCCGAAGACCCGCGATACCGGACTTATCTGAAGTGATTGAGTCTCAGTCAGGATCACTCCGAGTCTTTTGAAACGGGGGTTTCTCCGTGCCCTCAAGGCAAGAGAGGTTCGGGAATAAGCAATACCAGTGTGCCACCGTTTACGGGGATGATCTTCTGTCAGTACCTTCTATCGTTTCAGGCACGGTGTATTGAGACGGATGGCCATCCTCTACTCGAAATAGCTATTGTACATTTCCGGTTGCGCCACCCACCTCGTGGCTTCACACCGTGCGCTTGAGCTTGCACCTCGTTCACTCAAACTTCAGTGCTCAGCTTCTCGGCGTATATTGCTCTCTTCACCTTCCTGTCACTTTTCGTGAGGAAGCCTGAATGGATTCAGGCGATCCACACTCACCCAACTTGTGTACGACACACACCCCGTACACCTCCCGGCTATATAAGGAGCACAAGCATTTCGTTATGCAACCCGCAACTCAACCCCCTCTTCAAGTCATCCAAGCGTTTTTTTAGTCGCTGCAGATGCAGTCCGGTGTTGCGCTGCATGGATCGAAAGCAAAACGCAGCTACACAAAAGTTACAGTGGAGACGGTGTCCTCCGGCGACTCCATAGCAAGCGTTTCATCCCCCTCTGAAGTTTCGTCTTGCACGAGCTCACCTCCCGTCTCTGCCGCCTACATCACAAGGCACAAACGCGAACGAAAAACACAAGAACGGCAAGGTGAATCGATCCGACTTCCACAGACTTCCAGTCCCGTGCAGGGACCTCATTCCGCAACTTCAACAAGACATGTTCACTTCATTTCAAGCTCAGAAGGCACGACATCGGCATGCACCACCCCAGCATCTGTGCAGTCGACTCCAGTGCAACAACCCCTTTCTCCTTCCTCTCGCCACCCACCTCACCCTCGATCCCCAAGGACTCCAAGGACTCCGAGATCAACTCGCCATTCTACTCCATCAAGAACGAGAGTCGAGGTTGAGGTCACGAGGGGTGTCCCCGCGGACCAGACTTCGGAAAGAACTTCGAACACACCGGCAATGTCACCGTCCATATCGGGACTGCAGCTCAAGGGTTTGACGACACAAAACATATCTAGCACCACTCTGGTCGATCCTGGTCCACCTCCGGGAAGGTCAATCGAAGAGCTATTCTCCGCACCATTCCCTCTCACCGCTCCCTCGCAAGCCCGGTCGCCGCTTCCGCCTCGGATCCCCCTGGGTAGTCCTCCATTATTGACGCACAGCGCTACTTCACCTATCTCTATGCCCGTTCCCATCACTATGCCCGTCCCCGAGCCCGCAGCGCCTGAAGTATCAATCCCACCTCCACCTACCATCCCGAGAGTCTACCCCCCGCCCGTCGTCCCAAACCCTCACCCTCCCTTTATCACGATACAAACCGTTGCACCAAATATCCCTCGCATCACTGTTGTACCGAGCTCAACTGGACCTCAAGGCCCGGATCTTGCCCGGAGACCAACTCAGGAGAAAACGATCGTCCGTCGACCGAGTACAGAAAGCGATCGGACGGTGGTGTCGCGCGCCGAGAGCAAGAACGACGAACGGGACTTTCCGAACGCACTCCCCGACTTACCTGCACCTCGGAGGAAAGGTGAATCGTACTGGGAGGTTCGAGGACAATATATGTACGAAGACCTCAGCACGCGACCGAAACGTGAGCGAACACACCAACACATCAACTAACCCCAAATCCACTGACGCCCCTAACCCATAGTGAAAGAAACGTTTCCGTCCGAAGCACTGAGGTTCTCCGAGTCTCGTCCGGGCATCACGTGGAACGTCCTTCTTCCACCTTCAACAGCGGTCGCCGTCTCAATGGCTGACGGGATTTGCCCCATGGAAGAAGCAGACCTGAGCTCCCCAGCGACCACACCTCCCTTGAAAGTCGTCAATCTGATTGTACC
>WSUD01000110.1:0-33566 GCA_019633495.1 Tulasnella sp. 427 | reverse complement strand
TTCGTCCTCTTCCTCTTCGTTCCCGGCCACTTCTCCCGGAGGCATGTTCCCTCCTCCTTCTCGCCCTACACCGCGGTACGGTCCCGCCACCAACACTCCCGGAGACATGCGTCCTCCTCCCCCTCCGCGCGTCTTCCGTGCCGTCGGTCGCTCGAGGGACCTCTACAACGCCGGAACGATCGCCCACGGAGCCTCAAGCAGCACGTCTCCCAACAGACCGTACCGATGCCCGCACCATCTCACGTACACCTGCCCGCCGTCTTCCTTCTGCGTCTCGTCGCTCGCGGCCCAATCGCCTCTCAAGACGAGCAAGTCCCGCACTCGGTCGTCCATCGGCGCGGGGTTGAGCTCGCCCGGGGCTCCTTTGCGCAGGGCGGCGTATTACGGTAAGAACCAAGGCAAAGAAGCGAGGATGACCGACCTGTTGCCGAGGTTTTTGAGGCTCTCGGCGTTGGTCGCGGTCGAGCTCGGGCGGGAGGAGCGGCACGAGGACGAGCGCGCGGAGGAGCAGCAGGCGAGGATGTTGTTGGCTGCGAAGCGTAAAGAAGGACGGTCCCTCTCGTCTTCGTCTTCCGTCGGTGGGAGGGCGAGAGCGACCTCTGGTGCCGGGGACGCCATGTCTAGCCTCTCGTACGACTCGGACGACGATAGCCCAGCGACGGCCAAACGCCTCGCGGCTCGCCCCACGAAGCTGTGGTACAAGCTCCTCGCGGGCTTGCTCACGCGGGCCGTGCTGCAGGGTTACTTGGTCAAAGGGTGGAAGGGAACCGATCCCGTGGAGGTGCTGATGGGCGTCGGCGTTGGGAGCGTCCCGCCCGAGGAGACGGCCGCCGCCAGGGACGACGAGGACGTGGCCATGTCGGACGACGAAGAGGAGAAGGACTACGAGCCTGATGATATGCCCGATTTGGCTGACGCGTGGCACATCTTGTTTGGGTTCAAGAGCAAGGATGCGGCTGCTGTGTCTGCTCCTTCTCCGACGACCACGGGAGTCGCCGCGGACGATTACGAGAATTTGATGGCCGAGAGGATCTCAGAGGTAAGGCGAACACGCTCGTTCATTCGCGTATATTCAAGCGACTCATTGGCGTTGGATTTGACTTTTGCAGTTCTTCACCATCTCGCCCAACATCACCGACTTGTCGAATCACTTGGACGACCTGGCGCACAAGTACCCTTCTCAGCCCGTGGACCGGAGCCTGTTGAAGTTCTGCGAAGCGGTCGCCAAATGGAGAGGTAAACCCGAACTCGAGACAGTCAGTACACACACGCGCGCATTCGTTCGTATTTCCAATCGTCTAACCACGTCCGGTTTATTTTCCATTTTCAGTACAAAGACCGTCCGTTCGACGCGCCCGCGTCCCCAGCGACCGGTCTCTCCACGTCCGCAACGTCCAACTTGTCCATCCACCAACTCATCCACCCTCAACCCCCACCGAAACCTTTGATCGAGCGATACTTTGTCGTCCCCTCCAAATCCGAGCGCGAGGCGACGATCGCGTGGGCCGCCAGCAGCAGCAGCGGTAGTAAAGCCACGACGGCGGCTGGGGGTCGACGGGATTCGGTGAGCTCGACGGGGACCAAGCGGAGTCGGAGGAGCAGTTGGGTCGATGGCAAGGGCAAGAAGGTCGTTGTGGGGCAGGCGTGGATGGAGGATGAGGAGTATGTCGGGCCGTATGGGATTTAGATCTCCGAGTTCCCTTGCTGGACCTTTTTTTCCCTTTTGTTTTAATTTTTTCTCTTTCCTTTCTTTTTTTGCTGCTGTAAGTGAGTCATGGTTGTATGTGAAAATGTAACGGGGGAGAGTTTGCCAAAGAAAATAATCCAATATTAGACAATTCGTTTTATTGAGTTTGGAGGTTTCCGTGATCCACTTCCTCCTCGTCGTTCTTCTTCTTCCTCTTCTTTTCCTTTTTCTAATATGTCCGTTTCGTTGCTTTTGTTTGTAACAAGCTACATGTGCAAATCTGATGATCATTTCGTGTTGCTAGAGGGCTTTTGTGATCCAAGTTCGAAACGTCATGCAATTAAAACAGAAGACTGTCAATAGATCGGAGGACATCCGATCAGAAATTCCACAGAGACCTGCCTACGTGACAGACAATTGAAAGTAGACCAGAGGACCGGAGCTAGAGCGAACAATAAGTCGCATCCTCTCTCGAATGTTTTTTAAACATTTCCTGCTAATATCTTGGTGCAATCTGGCCATACGTCTAGGGCTCCGACCGCCGATTCTCAAGAGAGAAAGTCGACCGTAAGTCGGAGGTTATTGCTTCCAGCTTCGGGTCTCTGTCGGGTGACGCATTCGGAGGCGAAGGGCGGCATCCTCCTGGATGGCGCCTCGAAGCCTTGTTCCCTTACAGCGCGCCGAGGGTTCCATCCTCAAAGCGACTCGCTTTTAGCTGTTTTTAGACTCGTTTCGTGCGTAAGGAGGTGTAGACGAGTGTCCAGGCAGGGTGGACATGGCTGGCGGGGACATCTGTCAAGAACATCTGGACATGAAGCTTCCACTGTCCCCGCAGATTTGGTACGTAATGCTTAAATGCCTGAATTGCTAAGGATAAGAACGATTAGACGTGGTGCGAGGAAGGGGCGGCCATGCTACAAACTGGGCTTCATTATCGAAAGCGCCGCTTCTGCAACACCTCTTCAAACACCATACTCGATGTTCAAACATATCGAAAATGTCCTTCAACTACTATCGTCTTTGAAATACCATGGAAAAGCTTCGATTGACCCCCCGGGCACGGGCTCCTGGCATGCCATCACTACCCCCCCCCCCTTGACTTCGGCGGTACCTTTGCAGCCTGGACTAATGAGTCTTCCGAGCTAAATTTCATGAGTCCTATGACTCTCCTCTCTATTGCTAGGTCTCTTCTGAAGTGTGTAAAGGTCATGATTAGATCAAATGCGACACAGAACGAGGCGTAGTCGATCCCGTGGCCGCAGCCTCAAGACCTACCAAGTGTGTTGTCTTTCAGGACACGAGTCTTTATCTCGACTCTAGTGATTTTTCGACTCACATGACGAAGGCAATCACCGGCCGTGATCAGTGCGATCCTTTCTGCGGAAGTCATAGTAGAACTGCGCCGCGGCCCGAAGGGCACAGCTCGATGCCTTCGACCGCACTGCGCCCCAAAGTTCCCCCCTGTAGACTCCCAATCTATATCTTGGAGCTCAGACATACTCAGTATTGGCAGATATTCTTGAACCACAATCTGACACTGCATCCAGAACATGTCGGAACTCTGTCCTGTTTACGCTCCTTTTTTCTCTGCCATGGTGAGGCCGGAGAGGATTTCGAAGCTTTCCACAGCTGACAGATGCATCACAACAATAGGGAGTGGCGTGCGCCATGGTCTTTTGTGGTCAGTGCGAAAGTATTAGCTCTGGATACAGGCAAACTAACATGCTTCGAGGTTATACAGCGATCGGTGCAGGGTATATGGGTCACGTTCAATCTACTCCCTATAATTTCACTCATCCCGTAACCTAATAGCTACGGGACCGCCAAATCTGCTGTTGGGATCACCCACGCGGCTCTCCTCAGGCCGGACATGATGATCAATCTTTGCATACCGATTGTTATGGCCGGTATTGTTGGTATATACGGGTTAGTTATATCGGTGATGATTCACGACAAGAGTGAGTGTCGTGACGAGTTTCGAAGTACCGCACAGAGGAACTAAAGTCCACGAGTAACAGTCAATCCGGTCATGTCTTTATACCAAGGCTTTATGCACCTGTCTTCAGGTCTCGCGGTCGGGTTGTCTGGACTGGCAGCCGGATTCGCGATTGGAATCGTTGGCGACGCTGGTGTCCGGGGAGCAAGTCAGCAACCTAGGCTCTACATAGGAATGGCGAGTGCTGCCGCTCTTTAGCTTTCCTCCGATCGACTGATGTTGAGAATGGAATCGACGGGAATAGGTTCTTATTCTCATCTTTGCTGAAGTCCTTGGATTGTACGGTACGTTGAGACTAAAATCAAGGTCCCTTACGCAAGGAGCTCAATCCCTTGACTGTTTGACGGTAGGGGTAATCGTTGCATTGGTGATGACCTCCAAAGCAAACCAGATACCGGAAAACCTCTGCAGTCTGTAAATCCCCCTTCCTACTATGGCACCCACGATGTTTGCATCTAGTGGTGAATCTACCTTTTCCCAAGATTCTCAATCGCCTCCCTAGCAGCTTCACGAACGTCCCGCAATACATTCGAACGTGTCATCCATACTCCAGGGGGACCCATGCCCATGTCTTCCAGGCTTCTCGTTCCACTTCCCGGTCTGAAGTCCCGCTGTACGACTTGACCACCGCTGAGGTGATACTCGTGTATCCCGATCGGCCAAAGCTCTTGAACGATGCCTTTGATTGTGCTCACGCCGATTCCGCTTCCTGGGAGAATCTTTGGACCTGGGGCAGGACCTTCGTGCCTTGTTATCGCCAGTGGGTTTGATTGGGACAGCGTCCAAACGCTACCATCGGTCAACTTCGGTGTCAGACCGCTATTTGACATTCTGATCAACTGACTGCATAGATGATGGGATGTGCAGGTACCTGGTCAAGATACGATTCACTCCGGCGATGGAAGCAACAGCCGCATACGCTTGAAGGTCTCGTCATCGCCAGGTCACTTTTTCGATTTCAGATCCTCGCGACTCACAAACCACAAAGTCCTTTGTCATGTCAAATGCCCGATGAAACGTCACTGTGTTGTGTCCTGATAAGTCCAGATCGACCGCCGGCCGACTCCCGAGAATCATTACCTTCGCATGGCCTCGCTACCTCGACAAGTCTTCGGGTCTTCAATATAGCCTATTCGCGTAGGATCGGACAAAGTATACGCACCTTTGGGTCGACGCAACGTCCACCTCCCCGTCAGATGTCAAGACACCGAAAACAAACCCCAGCACACCCAAAGATTGGAATGATCGAATATCTTCTTCCATGACATGAAGCTCTGAGTCCGAGTAAGCAAAATCGCCCACTCGGGGTCTAATCATTATCTAGAAGCGCCACGCCAATTAGGTCAGGGGCACCAAGGCATTCCGAGTAAGCCGGCGATACCATAAGTGGGATCGGGCTGATTCGTTGGATGGTTTTCACCAGTCCGTGACTCGGTGTCATACCGCCGCCGTACAGAAGCGACGAGCAGATTTCCAGTCGGTCGGCACCACCCTCTATTGCTCTGCAAAGCGGCTGATGTTTGATCCTTGATGCAACGACTCAGTCTGGCCGAACACGTACTGAAGGGCCGATTCTAAAGAATCCACACAGACCTCCAACCTGAGCATATTAGCGCTTGCCATGGACGCAGCATCTTGTGCAGGCTTCATCGGAGATGCGGCGTGGTTCGTAAGCGGTAGGATTCCGAGGATGAGCGTTAGATTCAAGGCGAACCCCGGAATAATCTACGACTCTTGACGCTGGGTACGTCATCTCCCACGAGGTGAGCGCTCAAACCCTACACACAAGAAACATTACAGAAACAGGATAAACTGGGGAAATGGGTAGCAAGGTAGGGACATACAGTTCGGTAAATAATGTGAGCGAAGATGGGAGGAGAATGGGGAGTGCAATGCAAATGTAATCCGAACTGCTGCATCCTACCGGAAACCCTTCCCTCAGTGCCCAACACCCATCGGATTTGGCCCTTGCTGCTGTGCATCGTAACCGTGAGGCACCGGAGGTCCGGTCGGTGGCATCATCATACCGTATGGTAAAGCGTGCTGGTGGCCCACTGGCAGATCGATCAGAGGTCAGTCGAGTTCCAATGCCGTCCCGATCCTACGCAAACTTACTGTGTGGACTTTGGTGGTGATAAGCAGCATAAGCATGTTGCGGAATCGGGGTTGGTGGCATGGATCCGCGATGACCGGCGTTTGGCGGGAACCCACCCTGTGGTTGCGGAGGAGGCATATACTGCTGGTTCGCTGCGCACACACTAGTCAGAGATTATCCCCAACGATAAGCTGAATGAAACTCACGTGGCATGCCTGGCATGGGTGGCGGCGGGTACATGGCTACATTCAAATAACGTTAACTTTCAGATTCGGGAAAGTTGGGCTCCCAAACAATTGAGACATACGAGCGCCGTTCGGTGGAACAGATTGAGGGTATCCCATAGGTTGCATATAAGGACTACCCATATAACCGCCCGGAGGAGCAGCGTTCGGCGCGGCCATCATGTGCTGAGGCGGAGGCTGTGTTCAACCAATTATCAGTCGACCAGGCCAGTTTATCTCGCTGAACTAGCTTACCGGGGCTCCGGCATAAGGACCATAAGGATAGAACATCATAGGATAACCCATGCGCGCGGCTTGGGCCGCCTGAGCGTTAGGATCTTCTTCATACGGAGGTGGCGCAGGTTGGTGAGGAGCGACCGGAGGAGGATGGGGGATTTGAGGGAACATCTGCATGTATTTCTTGCCGGTGAATGGCCAGACGGTGGCTTCATTCGCTATTTGTCAATCCCAGATCTATTGCACTAAGGAGTGGGAAAGCTACTCACGAACAGCGCCAGCGTCGGAAACCTTGTTATATCTAAACGGATTGAAGTCGTCCTTGATGTGCACGGGGGTCTTGGTAACACGGCGAACACCGAAATAGGGATTGGGTGGGTCGACTGGCTTGTCGGACGATCCTGACGGAGCAGGGCTTGGTCCACCCTGTGAAGCGGATCGTGAGGCAATACATTCACCACATACAATGCAGACAAGCAGAACTTACAGGCTTAAACGTCGGTGCCTTCGGGTTGAATGCTGAAGCATTCGCATTCAACTTCGAGGCAGTAGTTGGCGCACCCGAAGGGCTAACAGGAGTCGTCGCCCCGTTAGAAGGCGTGGAGGACGTAGGCGCATTAGGATCGAGATTCCTCTTCTTATTAGGGTCAAACGGTGGGATCTTCTGGATGGTCATCTGGATCGGAGCTTTCTTTTGCAGACCGGCGGCACCAGGTTTCGTGGAAGCAGCAGCCGTAGCTGGACCGTTCACCGGTGATGTGACACCAGGTTTGGCTCCGGCAGGAACTGCAGTCTTGGAAGGACCTCCCTTGAATGGCGGGATAGGCGGGATAACAGAGATCTTGTTAGAAGCTTTGGAGCTGGCGGGGGCTGGAGTTGGTGGGGAAACGACTGCGTTGGGAATGGGAAGAGTGCCGGCAGCTGGAGGGATTGAGACACCGATGCTCCGAGCCTTGCGATCCTCAGAGTCCTTGCTCGCCTTCTCCACGATAGCCTTTTGCTTATCTTCGTCTTTCGCGAGGATGGGAACCAGATCGGTTGGGATAGGTTGTTTCAACTGAAAGTCGAAGTGCTTCAATACCAAGAGTCTATATACTATCGGACCAAGGATGCAAACTAACCTTGAAGCTCTTACTGAATTCAATAAGTTCACTCAATCTCTTATCCTTCTCGTGCTTCACGAGGGCTTGCTTCTTCTGCGTCATCCTTTCTTTCTCACTGCTGACGAAGTCACGGAAGCTGGCAATGACACCGAGATCCTTTGGCTAAGATGAGGGGGAAAGTTAAGCCGGCACGGTTTTAACGAACTCCATATCAAGCTCCTAATCACCTTGTTACCGCTGGCACCATTGGGCGGTGTGCCGGTTGTCTGATCGCTTGTTCCGTTCGGCGCTGCCTGACTTGTTCCATTCGGTTGTTCCGCCGAACGTTCCGCTGTTGGTTCAGGGGGATCAATCGACACCTTCGGTATTGGTGGGGTAGCGGCGGCTGGTTGTGAGGCCTTGGCCGGAACTGGATCGTTTGTACGGCGAGCGCCTGGGGGAACGTAGGCGTTTGGACCACGGACGACCGCGCCATACCTGTTTTAAAGGGCGATTTTAGCTCAAGGAGGATTTACTTTGCAAGACAAATGTCGCACTTGTCCTCTTCGTTGCCGACACCATCATCCTGTCCTCGTTCTTCTCGAAGATGAGGGTTTGACGCAACAGCCTAAAGATTAATGATGTTCTCCGTCAGTTTCGAAACAAAACCATGTTTTGGTGACCACTTAGTACCCCTTGGATTTCATCGGCCAACTGCTGAGCCTTCCGCTCCTTCTCCCTATAGTCCGAAGTATTCCTATTGATTTTCGTCGTGTAGATGTCTTCGTTGTAGTCCGTGGTAACTCCAAACAACTGCTCGTTGGCGGCGAACTGATCCCACTGTCCGTTCGGCTGAGCCGAGCCAAACGTGATGTTATCGCGTCCGGTTCCATTGGTATCCGCAAATGGGGCCGATGCGTCGGGTTTCCAAGCCTGAAGTTCGCGTTCGCGAGGTTTGTTGGACATGCCACTAATGTCGGTGTCCGTTCGGAAGGCTTAATTGATCCAAAGGTCGTATTAGACTACTTTAATAAAGTGTTTGCGCGCCTGAGAACAGCTTACTATCAAGGACCTTCGATCCATCAGCTGAAGGGGCAGGTGGTGGGTCGGGTTTCTTCCAGTTGGCAACTTGCTGAAGGGGGATGAAGTATGTCGGGATGAGAGCAGAGCCGGGGTTGACGATATCCTTGGCATCGCGCAGGTTGATACCAGGGTGAGAGTGTTCATTTGGAGCCAGTATGCCTTCGTAACGAATTCCAGAGTTGGTCGTGACGACGATAGCGGAACCCTGTCAAACCACATCACCGATTGACAAGTCCACGCGACGATGACAACAGCCAGAATGCGAGTTGGTTCAAATCAGCGATGAAGAAAGGACACAAGATCGTCAATAGATAGTTCTTTGACTGTCATTCCCCGCATTCATGAATTTAAATTGGGGCAGGACAACAGGAAGAACAGGACATACGATGAGGTCCGCTGGAGGTAGAGATACAGCCGCTGGTGGGGGAGACACGCTGGCCTTCGCCGCGTCGCTCTGACCAGTAAAAGAGTTGTTGTAGCCGGGTTGGTTAGTCGCGCCATTTGCTGAATTTGGTGTTGGCGGACCCATCATGGGAGGAGGAGTGCGGGGATTGAAGCTCTGCTGCATGATGGACGGGCTATTGTGAGTACCGCGCCAGGCTCCGCCGCCGCTAGGACCGCCGCCTCCGCGTCTACGTAGAAAAGCAATGTGTATGGTGAGCGAGTTTGTCGGTCAGAAAGGTCTAGGGATGACGCTCGGGGGTCGGCTTCGAACGAAAGGCAAGCCCGAGCTGTGCAAGCGGCCAGGACCTACCCTCTCTGAGACGGCGCATCCTTCCTTGGGCCTTTTCCTCTTGGAATAGACATGCGATGAAGGGGATTTGCAAGTTGGAAAGCGAACGAAGAGATGAGGAAAGAGAAAAAGAGGAAGGGATGAGTAGCTAGAGGTGAGAGGAGGCAAGGGTGAAGGAAGATTAGCGGATTTTAGGAATACGGACTTTGAGAGTAAAAACTTGAGAGCTCGTCGAGCCTGAGCGGACGACGCGTACCTCTTGTCGAAATAAAGGTCGTGCTCTCTGAGTGAGATTGAAATAGTCCCTGGTGCCGCGGTGGGCGATGAGAGGGAAGGGGAGGAGGTAGAGAGAGGGAGGTTGGGAAGAGGGGTGACGACCAGACAGCACGACAAGAGTCCACGGGGGATTCCTTCAGTCAAGTCCAGAATCTCAAGCCTGGCCTTTGCTACACAGCGCCATTCCAGGAATCGCCACGAAACAACCTTTCCGCCGCCATCCACCTCAGTAACCATCCTCCTCGCTGCCTTGCGAGTCGCTCAACATCGTTCATAGGATATCTATTCATGTGTGGTCTGCTAGGAGAAGTGAACTGCACGTGAAGCCACACTCCCATTTCCATTTGGTTAATCAAACCTTGCAACCTGAAACAGGACAATTGCGAGCGCGCCTCATCATCAATAAAAATATGGCAAACTGCCTCTATGTTCTTTCTAGGTAGTACTATACTGCTCGTCATCGTCACTAATTGGAGACAGAAAAGACAGGAACGACGCTCAGGTACAGCATCAAGCGACAGGCGCATAGGTAGAGCGCCCAGGCGGGCTTTTGAAGGTGGTTGTGAGTGAAAGGGTACGAAAATGGAGTGTGCGGATGGGGGTGAAGGACGAGGCGGAGGGTAACACGACAAAAAGCGAATCAGGCTAAACCAGAGACAAATAAGATACGAAACCCCAAAAGCGCAAATCAGGAAGAAGGCAAGGTCGGAACGAGAGGAATGAGCATCAGGAAAGTGGACCCAGAGGCGTGCGATCTCAGCAAGATGAGTGCTATGCCGAGCGACGCGTCTCGGCAGCGCCACTCACCACCCAGCAGAGAATGCCCCGCTCCTCATGCCTCCACCTTCTGCTCCTGTCCCTCACAGAGCATGCGCAGCACATGCTCAAATCCTTGCCTGCCAAGGGCAGCGTTCGAGCGGAACCTTTCAGCGCTCCACGATTCGAGCTTGTCGCCCAAGGACTTCCACTTGGTCATCCGCGCTTGGATTTCTGCCGTTTGCTGGAACGCAGTCTTCGCTGATGGGTTCGATGGGGAGGATTCGTAGGTAATGTGTTCGAGAACGGTCATGTATTGGGAGAGGGAAAGGTTGACGGAAGTGACTGTTGTTCGGGACGTCTGTGGGTCGACGAACGAGACTTCCCGCACGAAGGCGTCTTCCGAGCCGCCGAGGAACTGTAAGAAGAATACGACATCCCGTTAGCCTCGCGGTGTAAATTACGATACTGCAATGAACCCGTACCTTGACAACCCATTTCGGTGCGGACTGCTTGCAGCCAAGTATCCGCTCCGTTCGAATAACGCCGGTTTCGGGGTCTATTGAGCGGTTTAGCACGTCCACAGAAACGACATGCCCGCTATAGGGATTTGGGTATTTCTGCCAGACACCCTTGCTAACCGTCGTCCAGTCATGACTGCCGAGTGAAAGCGAACGCGTGAGCCAGGCTAGTTCACATGCAAATCACCACTCTCCACTCACTCGTAGTCGAAAGCCTGCTTGAAAAAGTGGACCATCTTTTTTCTAGTGTTGTGTCGTAAACGGAGCCTAGTCTAATTGTTGGTAGGTCGTGTAAAAGAAATAGGTTGAAGGGATTACGGAGGCGAGTGTAGAGGGGGGTGAGGGGGGAAGGGGAGTCTATGACGGTGCGAGCCAACGAGGATGCGAGATTTTTGAATGGTCTCGCGCGCCACGGATTTTCGCGGGCCAACAGTGCCCCGGCGACCGACCAGACCCGAAAGGGTTCCACACGACCAATCATTCACGAGATTCCCGTCCAAAGCCGACTGCTCCAGCCGTGGAGTACCGCATATTCCGAAATTAGCAAATTAGACCTCCTCGCTTGAGCGTACAACATGGTATATAAGTCTTAGTCTAAATACATCAAGCAGCTGCGATGACGGGTGACTGAGCTCGGTCCTCGCGCAGTGCCTTGAGCTCAGCCAGGCGCTGCTTCATCTTCGGGACGGCCAGGAGCTTCTGTTCAAGCTACCCACGATGTCAGTGCACACAGGCCTGGGCCCCTTGAGTCACAGCACACTCACCAGCTGCTTCTCCTCTTGAAGCGCCAGCCGCCTTTCAGCGTCTAATTCGGTGCTGTAGAGATCGGTTACGCGTTAGATGCCGAGCTGCATACATCAGCCGAATCGAGACGTACAATACATATCCTCCTTGACCATCGTACTGCAAAATCAATTGATGGTATCTGTGTGAAAGAACGGATTTAGCCCGTTTGGGAATTCTCTCACCCCGGCCGGCTGCGAGTCCACTTACTGCCACAACGACGGTCGATGCGAGACCGTAAGAAGAGTGATCCCTAACGATGTTGCGTGCTCGAACATGATCCTCTCGATATCGAGCGGTACCGCCGAAGTGCATTCGTCGAGGATTGCATACTGGGGCGATCAAGGGGTGTCAATGTCAGCCCGGAATGCTCCCTACCCACGGTGCCAAAAGAACGAACCTTTGGCTCGTGGTAAAACAGTCTAGCCATTGCTATGCGTTGCTTGTCACCTCCGCTCAGGGTATCTCTCCATTCTTTCGCAACGTCCCATCCTCCCTCGCGCTCGACGATGTCCTCCATGCCAACAACAGCCAAGATATTGTAGAGATCCTGGTCCGACATGCCGCGCCGCTCCATCTGAGCCTTCGAGTGGGGGTATATGATTTGATCTCGAAGAGTTCCGAGGCTCAAGTACGGCCGTTGTGGGATGTAAGTGAAATCTTCAGCTGGGGGCTTTCGTACAGTGCCACCTGAGTTCTAGTCAGCGATCAGGTTTGAGCGAGCAGCAAATAAAATTACCATATACTGGCCAAAGACCTCCTAAGATGCGGAACAACGAAGATTTGCCACAGCCTAGCGCAAGTGGACGTTAGCCGATTGACAGGCGGAAATTTGTCAACCTCTCACCATTGGGTCCAACGATCAACAAGTGTTGCTTTATATAGATTTGTCAGTATTCACGCACAGATCACAGGTGCGGGGAAACTCACTCCAGGCTTTACGTGGAAGGACAGCGAGCGTACAAGGATGTCGCCATTCGGACTGACGATCGGGACGTTAATGAACTCGATATCATCCGAGACGGAAATGGATCCTCGGCCTTTCAAGACTTCATGCATAGAAGTCAGCAAACCATCGCTCTCGGATAGTTAAAGACTTCCAACACAAACCTCGAGCGTTCTCTTCGATACTCGCACTGCTAACCAGCTGTTTATCGAATTTACCTTGTCGCACATCGGACATGGTATCGAAGAGTTGCGCCACCCTGGAAGTGTAACCAGCGAGCTCCGATAATTCTGTTCAGCAAGTCGACCTTCAGCTCAGAATAGCAAAAAGGAAGACGAGTTTGCCAAATACCTTTGTAAGAGTACATCACCCGACCGAACGCGTCCGAGGCAGAAAGCAGAAGCCGTCGATTCGTCACAAAACCTAAGACCCAGCACGATCAGCGATCTCGAGACGAGAACAGACAACGATGGAACTTACTCTCTGTCCGGGCACCCAGATCATTCGCGACGATACCCGGGATCTTGAAGAACACTGGGATAGCGCAAATACACAGCTGAAACGGTTTACCGAGGTCAGTAAGGAAGCCTAGCAATGTTGTCGAGCACTAGCTCACCCCTAAGCTGCCCCATAGCCATCTGCAAAAGCAAGGACGTCAGAATTGTCTTAACACGGATATCAACCCAGAAAACATACTTGATAATCCCTTCTTCAACTATGCCGTGCCACACTCGCATTCTTAGCACACGATTGATATGTTTAACGAGAGCAAAGTAGTCTCGCTCGATGATGTACTTCTCAACCTGCTCTCCGCCGTAGAAGGCGACCTCCTCTGAGGCCTCCACAAGGCGGGAGTGCGAATGTCTAAGCTGACCAGACAGCGCAGCTTCCGTCGCAGCATAGTTGCCAAATGGAGGGGTAAGAGCTCGTACTGCGGGTTCAAACGTAAATCCCCTCAGTTAGCACACTTGTCAAGACAAGACAGCCAGATCTTACGCACGTAACGCGGCGGAAGCCTGGACCCCAATAGTCAGCAACACCAACCCCTCTGCACCAACGTTCCTCGAAAGCTGATAGTTGTACAAAATGACGTCCAAAATCGGCTTCGCGACGTTGCCGTAAATCGCGGCCAGGCTCGTCGAGAACCTATTAATGTCTACCGTGATCATCCTGTAAAAAAGCGAAGAAACAGGATCCAGGTGTGAACACGAGCGAGACGAAAAAAGCACATAAACCCCATTCCGCCGGGGAAAGGCCGACTCACTGGTCAGGATTCTTGATCCTGTCATCCAGGTTCGCTGAAAGTGTGGTGAATGAAACGCCACAACCAAATCAGGAAAAGGGGGTGGAAAAAAATTGTCGGATGGGATGTTGAAGTCAATAATTTCCTTTTTTCGCCAAGCAGCTCGATCCACGGCAGAAACAAGTACGCACACATCTTGTAAAAGACCTTCGCTTCATCTTTCGCGTCTTCTCCGAGGTATTGATCCATGACAGCTTCGGTGAGTCGAGTTCGGTACGCGATCGCGAGCTTATTCTGAATGAAACCGAGCATGCTGTTGGTGTACGTAGCTGCCAAGATACCCGTCGGCAAATGCCCATTAATTCCCATATTCGTATTTTATTGATCCCGAAGGGACTGAGAGCATGTGGGTTCTTACCAGGGATGGCGACCAAAAGCCACCGCAGGATGTTCCACAAAAACGGAATGGTTTGCGCCCGCACGAGCGATGAGACAATCCTGTTTGTGATTCCACAAGATTAGTCAAAGTTGAAATTCTGGGTGCGGAGTTACTATACTAACTTTCCGTCGAGGTCGGCGACGTAGAGGGAAAGAACCGTCCGGAAGACCAGGAAGGCGGAATGCATTGCCAACAGCAAGGCCTCTTTAGACCGGATGCTTGGAATTACGATACGAAGCAGTCGCTTTAGCCTTGCGTAAAAGATTGCGTCGACCTAAGTGAGAGGTGAACATGTGCCGAGCTTCCGGATCGAGCGACGGGGCCATGTAACGCCGGTTCAGACTAACCTCTACCCTCGCCGGCTTGCCGTCAGCACCACCTTTTTTCGACCTTCTCGAGCTCTTGGAAGGCCCAGTAGTCGACCCTGGCCGGATGAAAGAGTTGTATGACGTCCCGACCACGTATAGGACAAATGAAGCCGTGATAAACCGCTGAATCTTTGGCCGGTGCTTCACATAATGGGCGGTCAGCTCCTTCAACGTTGGCAATTGCTGCTTCATCGTAGAAAGCGTGGCCATCGTGACTTGGACTAGTCACGCCGCGGTGTTCGATTTCTTGAAACGTTGATGGTTGAAGGAAAGGAGAGGGAAGAGTTGTTTGGAAGCTTCAGTCTAAGCTCCAAGCCAGGCGCGTGACGCACACTCGCACGTGAAACTACGAGCAAGTCTGGGAATATTAACCGTACAAGTGAGAAAACAGCAGTATACATAGCGTTGATACACGCATTATAGCGAGGGCGAGTACAAGAGCTAGAGTAGAAGAGTCCATGGGTATTAAATGTATAAGGTCATGGCATAGTCGTCGTGGGTGGCGTCAAAGGAGAGGAAACAAGCATTACGGAGCAGATGGCGACTCCCGCACCGCACGCAAAACATCGTCCCAACCTCGGGCACGCCGTATCAGAGGCGATAGCCTGTCATCGGACACGTCGTCTCTGATCCACCATCTCCTTCCCGTACCTTCAACCTTCTCTCTCTCTTCGAAGCCCATCGACTCGACGCCAGCTCCGATTCCGCTCCTCCTCTTATTCCACTCGTAGTCGCCAAACAGAAGCACCGGTATGCCAGATTTCGCGCAGTCCATGCAGTTGTCTAATGAGTCGTCGATCAACATGCTAGCTCCCAACTGCTTAAGCATCTGTTAATGATCCCGACGGTGATCAGCAACAAAGGTAAATGGGGCTTAATAAATGGCAGGGATGACGGGGACTAAAACTCTGGCGAAGCTCACCTGTGGCTTGGTTAGCTGCGATGACCCTCGCCCGCCTATTGATGCGGTGAATTCCAGGCCGTCGAACACGCCTGGCCGTACACATGCGGCGAGGGGAGGAGGGTCAGCCTCGCGTCGACCCAGTCGTAAATCAAGCCCGCACTCACCCGGAAAGTACTTATTTATCGCATCTTCTGTAATTTTCCGATGTTCGTCGCTCCGTGCCGTAACGATGATCAGTCGGTAGCCCATAGCTTTTAGTTGCTTGCATATCCTTGGGGCATCCAGCACCGGCCCGGCTTGCTTGTATTCATCGGCGGTGTAAAAGCGTAAAACTTTCGCCACCGTCTCTTTCTGTGACAAAAAGAAGCGACGGACACAAGCCGACGGGGAAGCGAGCAGTGAAGTGGCACGGTCAGCGATATGTTCGATGTTGCATGGGACGGTGAGGCACAGAATAAAAGCGATCTTCGACCACCGAACAGAAGTTGCAGAAGCGCGGGTCGCGTCACACTCACCATTGGGCCCCAGTACGGATTTTTCCACCAGTGATAGTACAAAAAGTCTTCTAGTGCCATTTTTGTCCCGTATTCGCGGTTGTGCCCTACGATTAGAAGTGACAACGCTTAGCTTTTACGAACCCAGATACCAGCTTGCGGGCAACACGCGAGGTGACCTACACTGGGCAGCGGCGAGGTTTGTAGCGACGAGGACATCATCAAAGTCTACAGCTATTATTGGGGCGGTTTTGGCCATATTGTTGTTGGAAATGCAGGCTTTGGAACGGGGATTTGGTTGGTGAGCGTCGTGCTTAGTCGAGACCATCCAACAGAGAGAAGAGGTGAAAGGAGGGCGATGCGAGAGGACTGCGTCGAACGTAGGCGTATATAGCGGGAGATGGGATGGTGTGGGGGGCGGGAGGGAAACGGTCAAGAGGTGGAAGAGGCCGCTTTTCGAGCAGCGTCATGGGTGGGTTAAATAGGTCCGGGAGAAAGAGACCGAGGCAAGCCCCCGAAAACGGCGGGATCAGAGTTGGGCTGGTCTTGAGATCCCTTTGCATGGGGGGATTGCGATCGGGAGATCTTGGAACCAGAAATTGGTTGGGAAAGCATCGCCCAGTTTGCAGCGAACTAGGTGTTTCCAAGGCACGCCCCTCCCCGGAGCCCAAACTCGGAGGTGACGAAGGTGAGTGGGCGAGGCACAAACGCAACAACTCGGAGGTTCCAATGCAAAAAGTCATCATAAATACACGCATGGGAGCAAACTTGCAGCGTGTTGCATCCCAATCTCCCTCCCCTCGCTTCCGTCCGCCCTGCTTGTTCGGAGGTGGGCTCTTGCTGGGTCGATTGGAAGATGGAAACGAAACTCGGAGAACCTTTCATAATCCCTTCAAGAGCCTTTGTCCCCGTAAGGTGCACCCGTGAAGCGTATGTTACCGGTTGCCAGCCCATCACTACCTTGTTCGGAGCTGAGCCAGAAGATATTTTCGCCCATGTCGTGCCCCCCCTGACCAAACACAGCCAGCCAAACAAAGTCCGCGTATTACGTAAACATCGCTAAACTTTCCTTTCCTTTGCGAGTAGCAGGTGGCGAAACAGTCGTAATTGGGAAAAACCTAGGCGAATTCGTGACTCTTCCCCTGACCACCCCCTTACCGTACAGCCCATAATAACCCATGGGAATTCCCCCGAGACACCACTATGACAAGCGATGGCACGGAAGATATCGACTCGCACCTCGATGCTTGTTCGGAGGTCTCGCAGCCGCAGGTGTTAGTGCATCTGATTACAGAGGCTGTCATTTCGTGAAGCCTGTCATCCCCATCCTCCCACAACAATACCGAACAGGGATATAGTGGATTCTTCCCCTTCCCCTCCAATCGGTACGCCGCGATCCCCAGTTCCAAGCGCTGGATCGGCTCTCTCTCTCCCTTCATCCTGTCGGCGGCGTCACACGTCATGGCCTTTGTGAGTGAATTTCCAAATGCCGTTCGGCTTTCCAGGAGGGATTTCATTTCATTCGATATTTGCTATTCCAATAAGCACCTGACACAGAAAACAAAAAGAGCGTTCTCCTATTGCTGCTCCTCGTACGCGACGCTGCTCCCCCCGGACGCGATGGTCAGCACTTGCCACTTCACTTCCACCCCTGCCTCCTTAAACACCTCTTTTGCGGAGAGCGCAATTGCCTCGAAGCCTCCGATAGCCAGCGCAAGAATCGTAGGTCCAGCTCCGGATAGGCAGATTCCGAGCAAGCCCGGGTGGGAGGCAGGGGTTATTGATGAGAGCACCTCCGGGAGACCGGGGATCTGTGTACGCGGTACACAGGCACCAAAGGTTGTAATTAAAAAAAGTGTGGATTAGCTTCCCCATCGAGACTAAACAAAGATCTAATAACTCGCTTACCAAGGACTTGCGATAAGGCTGGTGCACGCGGTCCTTCATAGCCTCATATATCAGATCTGGGTCCGGTGGGGATTGCCCTAATGCTGTAGTTAACACCGCAAGCCTCTGAAGGTTGAAGACCTGAAAAAGAACCCCAGGGTTAGACTCGATAAGTCGTCATCGACCTCACAAGCCACACGCAGCGCTGCAGCACGACAACATAATGGAACCAGCCCTTTCTCACTCACCAGATCCTTTCGAGTGTACGCCAACGGCAGAACATCCCTTGCTTTAGCCGTGCTAAGCTCGAACTGAGGGATGATCGCCACTGCCCTAATCTCTGGGGCCCACTTAAATCTCACGTAATGGCCTATCCCCTCCGGTGGGCTAGGCGGATCTTGCCCCCAAGCCTCCCCAGCGTCCGGCGGGTACTCGGGCAAGACCTCGGCCAAAGGCACCGACGCCGCTTCCGTCGCTTCTCTGGAGAGCTCTCTCAGGTACGAGCCCACGAAACCACCCACCAACGCGGCCGTCACGTTGTCGGGATGCCTCTCCACCATCAGCGCAAAGTCCAACAACCGCGACGTGCTCAGCTTGAGCTCGCCAAGCGCGTCTCCGAGTAGCACGCCCGCTATCACGGCAGCCCCCGAAGAGCCTAACCCACGCCCGAAAGGGATTTCGTTGTGTGCATGGAAGGTCAAGTCCGAGGGGAAGTGGGGACGACCGTTGCATCGGAGAACGTATAGCGCGACACGTGTAGTGAGGTTTTTATATGCGTCCAACGGTACTTCCTCAGCGCCTTCCCCCGAGTAGGATATTTTCGGTGGGCTCGGAGGCGAAGTGAGGGACGAAGAGTGTGACTCCCCACTTGGGGGTGAGGTAAACCGTGTGTGGGAGACCGTTAAGGTCAGAGTGAGGGAAAGCGACAGGCCCACGACGTCGAATCCAGGTCCAATGTTGGCACTGGTTGCTGGAACTTTGATAGTGAATTTCCGAGTGGCCATGGGTCGTGGTTGGTGTTGAGCAAGTCGTCGGATTTGGAAAAGTCGGCCGCGTTCCTGCGAGGCGGAGATCTCATACCTAATCACACACCCCGTGCCTTGCCGTCAGAAGGAACAACGAACCATGACCATCTTCCAGCCACCTCAGAACTCGTTCCCGATCGCCGCCTTTCAGTCACTACAACCGGCCCTTGTCAAAGTCCTAAAGGCGGTCCATGATGCGGGAGACTCGGATGAGGTCCAACACAGGCTTGCGATCGCAAACGCGGTTCGTGGCTTGTTTCTCCAATTGGGTCTCCAAATTTACCCGATTTGAATCGGACAGACAAACGAGCTCAAAGTGCGAATCGCTGAAGCCAAGGCCTTGATCGATGGTCTGCCTGGAGGAGAGATGCTGATAGAGCACCAAGACGAGGTCATTAAAGCTCTAGAACAACTTAAAGCTCAGAAAACGTGCCAATGATCTAGCCCACGATGTCACCTACCCTTACTGACGACATTCATTACCAGCGAGCATCTTATCAAGTTCACATCTCTCGGAGCCGCAAGGAGTGAGATAACCGCCGGAAGCACACCCATGCAGCAGGACTCAACCGCTTAAGTGAAGGCCAAGAAAGGAAAATGTCTATGAGTGGTCTAGCGTACGTCGTCTAAGGCAGAGAAAGAAAAGTATGGGGCATAGCTATCTACATCATACATCTGATCCTAATGATCCGAATCCAAAATAGAAAATATGTAACGTGAAGAGTGAGGTGGGGTGAGGCAAGCAATGAATGGTGCACATAATGGTCATGACCCGATGCCAGTACATATCGCGAGAATAAACAAGATGGACGGACGGACGCAGAGCAAAGGAAGAGGAATAAAGAGCAGGAGACAGCAAGAAATGGATGAAGCGCATGCGACAACGGGTGGGGCTAGTAGCATAAGTGGGAGCAAAAATGAGAAATAAGAAAGTCTAAGGAAGGGGCAAGAAACAGCGGAGAAGACGATCAATCACTCCATCCTTTCGCCATTGAGGATGGCGAGAGCAGCCAAAAGTTCCTGTCGAGCGGTCTCGAGATCATCGAATTCCAAAGCACTAGCAGCGAACTTGCTGTGCTTCTTAGCGGCGCTGATCTGCCTGAATGGCAAGCTCTTGGGCAATTCCTTAGCAGGCTGGTACGAGACAGGCGGGGTAGATCGACCAGGGTCGCGGAAGGGTGAGTTGCGCCCATTCATCGTTGGCGAGCTGCGTCCATTCACGGAGTTCGGTAGATCGCGAATGGCAGAGAAAGATGCTGGAGGCGGGGGCGAGATCGCCTTTCGAGGCAAAGGTGGCGAAGTTTTTTGTAATGGCGGAGGAGATGAGGTAGGGGTGGGAGTGAGAGACTTGGGTCGTCCCAAGACCGAGATGGTGTTGATAAGGGTCGATCCGGCTGGCGAGCTTTCTGCGGAGTTATTGGAACCTGGATACGCGGGGAACCGGGGTACAAACGGTTTGATAAGAGGTTGGAGACCGTTGAGAGGGCTGCCTGTTGCGGACTCAGAGGCACGTCGTAAACGAGTGGGAACGGGAGGTGCGTTAGGGTTGACGGCTTTGGGAGTGTTCGCGGTAGCTGGAGAAACCGGTGCACTGGTGGCAGGGAATTGTGAGAGAGAGGATGGAGGCGCAGATGGCACGACCGATAGAGAGGGTCCGGCCTGTGGTGGCTGGGACGGCCCAACGATGACGGATCCTTTCGGAGTGCTTGCCTGATCATTAGGCAAATTTTTAGGCGGCGGCAAAGGCGAACGCTTGATGCCATTGGCAGATATCAAGGAAGAGGTTGCGCTTCCAGGTTGTGAAGCTGGTTGAATCAATACAACCGCCGGAGAATGGGGAGGCGAGGGCTTAACTGGCGGTAACTGCGCAGGTTTCGCGGCTGGAGTGGGATACTCAGCGTAAGGGTTCTTCGGAGCACGACGGCCATTCGCATCCTTCTCGTCCGACGGAGGGCCAGAGAACCTTACACCCTCATTGGAGGAGGAATCGCTTTCTGGGAGAGCTGGAAGCTTTCCCAGAGGCGACATGGGCGAGTGCGGCGGGGAGTTCGACGCAACAGTCGATGTGCCACCGACGACGGATGGTGTCCAACGTACGCGCTTGGGACCGGATGAAGCTTCTGATTCCTTGGTTGGTTTTGCAGGTGCGCTGGACTGGGATTTGTAGCTCGTGCTCCGACTGAGGAATCCACCACCTGCCGTGGTAGCGTTGGAAGCGAAGCTCTCTTGCCTGGGGACTGCTGGCAAGCGCTTCTCGTCATCTCCCTGTTGCACCGACTTCAATGCCAATGCGGGGGTTGGCGGGTAGGCTCGCGAGGGCAAAACGCTGTCATCCTGTGGCCTCCTCGTGCCTTCAGGCACACGGGATGGTGACGACTGATCGTAGAATCCTGTCCCAGCGGCAGACTTGCGCACCGACTCTTCGAAACCACCAGGAGTGGCAGCCGTGCTCCAGCCTCCGGGACTCACACCAGGCTTCCCAGGTGCAAGGTGAATACCGTTCGGCCCAACAACAGCTTTGACGGGGGTGGACAGTGACATGAGATCGCGGGGTGGAGGAGGAAGACCGTTCTTCGAAGTATCCATAGACTGAGAGTGGGAACGCCCGAATGGCGGGGCAGAGGGCTTGGATGGGGTCGTAGCAGGAGGTGTAACGGCAGGTTCGCGGATCAGTGACCCCGAGGCAGATGGCGGGAAGCCAAATGCGCTAGCAGTAGCACTAGCGGGGGGAGAAACCATCGGTCGAGGGCCGAGTTCACCATTTGCGACGCTGGTCAAGGGCAACATGACGTTCCTCCGTCGCGGAGAGACCGAGGCGTTCCTAGAGCCCCCAGGAACTGGGGAACTAGCCGATGAAGAATCTCGTGAAAATTGTCGTTGTCCGTCCGCGCCATTAGGCCCGGGACCAGGGCCGAAAGGAGGTTCAATTGCCGATACTTCCAGTTCCCTGCGAATAACATCGGGGCCGTTTGCTGGTCCTGGTGTAGGTCGGCGACCTTCTCGGAACGCTTTCGCGATGTCTCCAGCTTTCCACTTCGCATATCTGATCTTGTCCTTGTGCTGGTTGAATGCTGACGGACCATTGTCGGCTGACGTGCTGGCGGCATTGGCGCTCTCCTCAAAGACTTTCAGCAATTCGAGGAAGTTGGCTGCTGCCAAGAACTTCTTCGCTGTTCCGCGAGTAGCATCGCCACGACGGTCTTCATTGTCGGCGCTGTCGAATACTTTAAGGGCGAAGTCTTCGATGTACGTCGAAGCTTGCTTTTCGTCCGTCAGCACGTTACTGCCACGGTCAGCACGAATCTACGTTAAGGAAAGGTAACGATTAGTACGTTGCCTAGTTTACATGACCCTTCCGTAACGCCGTCCGGTAGGGTCTAAGGATTCGGGAGGACCCGAAGGGCAAAAAAGCGGAGAAACCCTTGAACTCACCGTTTCCAACGGAGTCATCAGTTTCAGAAGGTAATTTCGGCTGTCCTTGTCTCTCGGCTTGAGGTGGACTCCCTGCTGGACGGCGTAGTAGAGACCTGTGGTTGTCGAGTGGAGGGATGGGCGATTGGGGAATACGTCAGTTGCTGGTACACATGCGAAGCTGCGCAAGCCAAGCGGTGTCGACATGGGCTCGCCAAGCGGTAGACCGTCAAGATCATCGCATGAGCCTCGGGCAAATGCTAGTCGAAACACTAACGAGACCATCTGCAGGGTTGACATAATTGCACCCAAAGCTGATGCGTTGGGTGTCGTGACGCAGCAGCCTGCGACCGCTTCAGCACCGCATGAACCACAGAAACCACTTACACCAGTAGCTCATCGTTGGATCTTTTACTCTAAGCTCTTGAGAGCGTTGTAGAAAGGGCGCCAGAGGCTTGAGCTCTGGCGGCATGTCGTTGAGGTTTTCGACCGCCATGTGGCTCCACTTTTGTCACCACCGAGGATGGAGTTTTGCGTGGTGGGTCAGAGGAAAGTCGGTGGTGAAAGGGTCGGTGATTATTGACGCAGGTCGACGCCGACCAAGATTTTTGTATTCCACGACGAAAAGACAACGGAAGGGAGATGAGATGCTGACGGGGAGCGGAGGTGGATGGAATGGGCAGGATTGGAATAAGATTCTGCGCGACTGGGAAAAAACGGTTATTTGTCCGCTACGCACCACACAAGCGTCACCACTGGGAATTTCTCGGGTGGACGTGGAGTGAGAGCGCGAGCTTCGAGCAGCAGAAGGATTGATACGAGGATAGAGGAGACCGAGGTTGTTGGCGAGTAGTAGCCTTTTTGAATGCAGCTGGGGGAGGTTCGCGAAACCGTCACCGCCGGTCGAACGATGTGCTTGCAGCGAGGTCGTCACAGTCGATAGGAGGCTGTTGACTATAGGGGCTATTCACGAACGACATGAACACGGGACCGGGCAGAGGGTTAGTTTATTGACTCAGTGAGGATAGGTTGGGCGCGGTGTCGTCGCGGGTGGCCGACCCCTGTGAAAGGGAGGAGGGACGTACCGAACTGGACTGCGGGAGTTCGCCTAAACTTGGAACGAGCTTGAAAGTTCGTTCGTTATCGACGAATGGGGGGAAACCTTGGAGCAACTGAGAGGTTTATTCCCAAGAGTCGAGCGTCGGCGCCAGGCGACCTTTTGGAGGTAGTTGGAGAGGGAGGAGGGGGAGAGACGGGAGGGGAGATGAGGGAAATTCGTTGGTCATCGAAGCCCGACGGGAACTTTGAAAAGTCGGGTCCACCCATGGTCACAAACAACAACCCCGTAAGACCCCGGATGCTCGCATGCGCACCCCGCCATCCAATGCGGTTTTAGCATTCATTTCCTTATATCCACCTTGTCTTCCCACAAAATCAGCCAATGTCCACGGGCAATTAGAAGCTCTCGAGCCTTCTTAGCAGGTGCTCCGGCCACATGAAGACTCAATCGTGCAGACTGCACCGTGACTTGGGCGGAATGACTATATCCGACAATCAACGGGCGCATTCTTGGGCAAGCTTCTCGGCTTGACTTGCAGCTGACCTGATTCAGTCCAATGCCGTGTCTCAAGCTCTTCTGAGGTGCTTTTTACAAATTACCTCGTTGATTGAACGGTCTTGCCGTCCAACTGCGCAGTTATGTTCGCCAATTTCGCCCTCAGACCCCGGTCAGCTCCAACCGAACTTTTCAACATCCAACTGGGCCTTTGTTCAAAAAGATGCCACGTTCTCTGATCCTCTGCGGTGGCACGGTGGGCGTTGTGCTCTCATCCAGCAATGTTGTTACGGAGAATGCGGAGAAAGTCCGTCTAATCTGGCGTCACAGTATGTTGGGTTCGTGTCCGCCACGTTCCTGCAGCAACCTGCCACATTCGACCCTTGAAACCTGCCACAAACCTCCACCATAGCTATACATGAAACTTGTCTGAGCCAGGTCTTCTCATATTGCGACCCCTTGGTACGAGAACCAAACAGGGCTGTCTTGAGAAACTCGGCGTGAGACGACTCTCTCTGAGAACGCTCGTCCGACCTTCAAATGTCGTGTGAGGTCGTAATATGGTATGAATATATGGCCAAGCATATGTACTGATATCGTAGTTGCTTGCAGAACCTCGGACCAACGCGTAATCCCTCATGCCCGCCGGTAGAAGGCTACCCTTTTCGTTTCCTGTGCAATGTTTGGAAAAGAGATCTCCCGCCCGCAGTCTCTTTAACACCGGATAGTACAAGCTTGAAGTTCGGCTGAGTGCCGTATTCACTGGTTTGGAGACGGGCGCGACGGCGATTCCCGAAAGCAAAACGCTCCATCGAATACCACACAGCTACGCAGTTTAGGTGGTCCTCGTGGTCTCTCCAGTTAGGCAACTTCTACCCAATTATATCTATGACTAAATCGAGAGACTTACGCCAAATATAACTCGGATTTGGGCGAGACAAAGTCCTTGACTGGAACGCGGGCACGAGAATTCATTGTACAAAGAAAAATTTTACACCAGAACTTGCTCTCACCGGACTATCTCTAGTCATAGAATATACGCTCTTTACCTAGTTAAGTCGCTCACCAAGTCTTGCCCGAAATGTCGATCGTCCAAGGCACACTTTGTGGCAATTACCACGTGGGAGTGCTTGTTACCATTTACCTCAGGGTCTTCCACGTCCGCAATTTCGACGAGGGAAGAACAGCCTGGCAAAATCCCCATCCGCATTTCGTCTGCCACTTAGGACTGCCTTCAATCTTTCATTCCTCCCGGTACACTTCTCCCTATCTCTCAAACAAAAAAGTATGCGTTTCGGCACGGTCTTCTCGCTCGTTGCGTCCTTTGCGGCGTTCGTTGCTGCATGTAAGTCGGCCTAACGAGGTGGAGCGAACAATTTCGAGATGAACTGACGCCCGGCCTTTCCTACTTGGATTTCGATCGTGTTAGCTCCTCTGGCTACTGAACTTGATATCACGGCTGTTGCTTCTTTCCCGCCTACCAATGTCATGTCTCGTAAGTCCTGATCGTTCAACCTTTGAATCGCTGCGTCATGGCGTGCTCACTCGACTTGTGATGGACGCGACTCTCGGTTCTGCCTCACCCCATACCCGTGTGCCCACCTTTTAAACTCTAGATGTCGTCAACGGAGAGAGGAACAAAATGGAGCTCCAGATCGAGAACAAGTCCGCTCTGAACGTGACGCTGAAGAGCGCTGGAGGTTCGTTCCATGACGCCGAGTCTGGCAAGTTGATCAAGAATGTATGAGCCGGGCAGTGTCTTTTCCCGATACTGGAAACGTCTGACCGGATCTGCATCATAGACCACTGCCCTCACGTACGGCGTGACGCTCGTGTCTGGTGCCAAGACGATTCTGCCATACAGCTTCTACTCTGAGTGAGTATTCCGCTCGATATCTGATGTGACGATACGCGTTTCTGACGGATTTATCCTCTTAGACATAAGCCGAAAGACGTGAATTTGAAGGTCTGGGTGGATTATGATAGCGGAGTGAGTCCATTTCGAGTCGCTCATGTGGATCAGCTCGATAGACTAACACCCGCTCCTTCTTCAATAGGACCCAAGCGGCCTCCACCGTGTGATGGCATACGACTCGATCGTCGCTATTGTCGAACCTCCAGCATCCTTCTTCGACCTTCCTCTGTACGTCCCAACCTTCTCTTCCGCCCACACGTCGCAGGCACTGACGTCAAAACTCAACATAGTCTCTTGACTTACATCATGCTCGCCGGAATCCTCGGCGGTGCCGGATACCTCGTCTGGGAGAACTACGCACCCAAGTCGCTCAAGAAGCAGTTAAAGGCCCGCAAGCCCGTCAAGAAGGACGAGATCTCAGCACCCGTCGGCGCCACCACCGCTACCACGACCTCCAAGGCTTTGGACGAGCAGTGGCTCCCTGCTAGCATGAGGAAGAAGGCCGTCAAGAAGACTGAGGGCGTTGTTTCCTCTGGAGACGAGTCTGCTGCGTCTGGCGCTGAGAGGCGTCGTACCAGGAAGGCCGCTGCCGCTGCTTCTGCATCCAAGTAGGATTGTAGTAGACTTGTAGGATTCGTTCAAGTGTACGGTAGCGCGAATGTCTTATGAGGTGAATGGCACAGTTCGCTGAGCGTGGTCCGAATCAAGGAAAGAGAGACTTGGCATTAAAACCGTTCTAAGTAGCGTGGTAACAGGTCGGCCGTTGACGGGTTCATGACCTTGCTGCATCGTCGATCTGCTTGTACCCTTTCACCTAGAACGTTGAGTGTGAGAAGGGACGTACTTGGGTACTGCAAATAGTAGTCGTCATTCTTACCTTGTTCTCCTTCATTAATTTGAGGTAAAGTTCGGAAAGGTGTTTGCATTCGGCATAATGGTTGACACCTTCGCTCTTGTGGCACTTGATCAACTCTTCCCGGACTATCCGCACTTCCATCGCGCTGACCCATGAGTCTTTGATGTGCTTATCCCGAGAGGCAAGCGTCTCTGTTCATATTTACATTCCCCGAAAGAAACCGAGAAGTCTGTCAGCAAAAAAACAGCCCAGTTGATTTACCCCTACGCACATACCTTTGTATTCTTTCGCAATGGCCTCGTTAGCAGGTGTCGACATGGCGTCCTGGAGTATGTTCTAGCAGGTTCGAAAAAGGAGGACGGAAGCCGAGAGTTGTTGGAAGGAAGGAAAAGGCAGGTTTCGATGGCACCGCGTGGTAAAGCCCGCAGTGTTTCATTTTTCTACACGTACTCAGGGCGCCCCTTCAAAAGTTGCACTTTCGACCAGCCACCTAGCACTTACCTCCCCACCCCCACCCCCACCCATCTCCCTCTCTCCGTCTTCCAGTTGTTTCTCTCATCTTGTAGTATCTTATACCCACTACTCTTCTTCCCTTCCTATCTATCCTTCCCAACAAAAAAGAACACATCCAAGATGAACGCGCAGATCGCTAATTTGGGCGTTTCGCTCCTCGCTATGCAATGTACGTGCGGTTTTCGACTCTCAATATGCGATATAAGCTTACTGACGGTTTTGGTTCTCTTCCTCTTAACTCACCTCGCCTCGTTTCGCGTTATGGACGTTATTACGTCGACGCTCCGTGGACGGTAATACGAACGCGCCTCGCGTCGCCTCTCACGCATACAGTGGCTCGCAAGATCAACTTCGAAGATCCCGACATCTTGATGTACGTACGCATTGCGTACGTTGGGGTTCAAATCGTCATTCTGGGGACGTATTACTTCGTCTCTCAGACGGTGAGTGACCGTGCATTTGCACAGACACTTGCACTTCGGTCCCTAACGATGTTGCTTTTTTCTTCCTCGCCCGTCGCAGATCAAAAAGAAGAATGACCTGACGGTGTTGAAATACGTCGAGCCCCCGAATCCCATGGTGAGTGGGTGTGAAGAATCAAAGTCCAAGCCGCAGGTGCTCATCTGGCCGGTATTATGCGCGTAGGACCCCAACTCCGGTGGACTGACGACCACTACGGTCCGCGATTACGATTTGGCCGAAACTTCTAAAGCGGTTCGTATCCGTCTAATATCACTTTCGGTTCTTGATCACTGAACACCGTCTGGATCATTAGGTCAAGGGTGTCTACACCGGTGTCGCGATGATGTGCTTCCTCCATGGATATATGAAGTACACCCAACCTCTGTTCATCCAATCCTTGATGGGTCTCAAGGGCTTGTACGATTCCAACGAAGTCGCGATCCACATGCTCGGCAAAGCCGCTGTCGGCGATCTTCAACGTCCCTTCAAGGCTCCACCAGGTCTCTTCGGACGTGAGTTCCCCTTTCCCCTATGTGTGACGACGTCGCAAGGAGCGTTGCTGACGACCTCCTGTCTTGGTTGTTTCGCTGGTTGTTGTGCTTATCAGCGACCGGACCCCAGACTGACGCTGCATCCATTAAGGAGGCAGAGGAGAAGGAGAAGCAGGCCAAGAAGGAGGAGTGAACGGAATCTTTTTTTCTCGTTCTTCCTCTTCTCTCGCTCTCTCTTGTACTCATACATACCGCACGCTGTAGACGTACTGGGTTGGGGCTGTATGATTCGCGTTCCTGGCATGTTCTCGGGTGTCTCGTGCTCGTTGTTCTTTGAGCGTCGACTTGCGAAGTCCAGTCTTGGAAGCAAAACCCAGGCGAACGGATGCTATGGAGGTGTCTAGCTGAACAACAAGCATCCCCTGGTCCCAGAAATCGACGAGCTGTGATGGCAAAGAGACGATCAAGTCGAGCTCGACGGAAATGGACTTCCAACAGCTAGCTCAGTGCGGTAGACTTAAAGCCCCCAATAAAGCATCAATCGGCGGAGAGCGGGGGTCGCTGTCTGTATATATATATTGAACAGGGAAGCGACCTGTTCCTCGCCGCTAACCCTCAGTATGTACGCTCGCTTGTGGAGGTGGAGGTAGAGGCAGGTCAAGGAACGGCAATTCCGGTCCCGGAAGAGCTATCAATGGTAAATACTTTGTTCTAGCTCGATTTTCCTCGTTTATATCACCCATCGGCGTCGGAGGTTTTAGTGCGCACAAAGTCATGGGTTTTAGGCTGCATGGCTCCCGGGCGAGCCGCGAGTGAGGTCCGGGGTGGTCAATTCCGCACCGGCTGCCGCCGCGTTTGGTTTCCCTTCTGTCTGGAGTTAAGTTTCCGTGGAAAGGTTTCAAGATGGGAATACGAGAGGCGAGAGACGTGAGCCGAAGGATTACCGCCGTTCGATTTACTTTTACGGTAACTCATGGGCCCGGGTTTGCCGCACGAAGGTCTTGCGTCATGGTCCGGGCAAGTCGTTCAGGGTTGCAATCGATTGGCGGCATAACTTGCTATTATGCCAAGCAATATACCTATCTCTACGATATGACTAAGTAGTATCCGGTGTGCGTTGATCTCCAGATGGCCGTCATTTTGTGTAGCTCCGAACAAGCTTTGTTGAGTATCGAGTGGCACAAGCCATCAACGACTATCCTGCTTGGGATGACCTTCCCCGCGAAACACATGAAATGCAGATCTTTACCACGAGACGGAACGTGCCTTGAAGCCTTAAAGTGCCATACTGGTCCGTATACCCGCTCGTTCGGGCTCGTTTGAAATGTCGATCTTTTACCACCGCCGCCGACAGCCATCGGACATTTCAGCGTTCCTTCATTACGAAAGACGAGTCTGGATACCGCCCACGATGTTATTTTTAAATATCGAGAGCTGCAATAGTAGCATGCATGGACATGGAAGACTTCCCTTGTGGGCGTAGGCATCACGTAGCGGAGTCCGGGAACGTTCTGGGGGTTTGGGGCTCTTCCGGCGGCTGAAGGAGGTGGACGTATGCTTGTTCGGAAGATTGCCCGAATCGGCCGAGACTCCGGACTTGGACTACCAAATGTTTCGGTTTCTTAGTCACTTCCGCGATCAAGGTTCCGAATCGGGTTACAGTATCTTTGTGCGGTGTGCAGGATCTGGGATCTTTGAGGAGGCTGCGCGCCAGGCACAATTGGAATCCCTGGACCTTCAACGGGAAACCAGACTATCCACGATAGGACGCCATGAATTGTATCTCCAAGAGGCAGCTACCAGTACATCGATAATCGCAGCTCGAGAAGACGCCTAAACCCATCGTGGGTTGTTCCTACCGAGGTCAGACGCCTGAGAACCTTGGGCGGGAGTCGAAAAGCAAAACAGGCGGCACGTGTCGGTGATCGGGACTCGTGTCAGGAAACAAAAGCGCCGTGCACAATCCCCCCAAGAGTTCGTTTTCGCTCGGCTTTTGTTGAGGGCCTGTTCTCCCTTGGAAGGAAGGAACGTAGTCTCCGTCGTCCGCCGACCACAAACCCAAGAGATCGGGGATTAGCTGTGGCCAATGACAGACCCCCGATGCTCTCACCCGTCTGCCTTCGTCAAAGGCCTCTCCTCTCCGCCGACCATTTCATCTCTCCTCTCTCACCCACAGCCATCAACATGCGTCCAAAGGAGAATCCCATTCCCTTCATCCTCGGTCAACCCCGATCATGACACCTCGGTCAGGATCCTCTCCTGCTCGTATATAAGTATCCATGACGGATGATAGCTGGGTCATGCCTCATCGTCATCTCGCATCTGCACCATGCACCCAGAACGTCAGAGCAGCCCGACGCCGTCAGTCACGTCTTTCCGGTCATCGAGTACGTCGCTCACACCACAAAGTCACGATTATCAACTGACTCCATCCCTTCTATTCCAGTGCACAGCGAAAGTTTGGTGGGTGACCTGATGCCAGCTCTCGCCCGCCCCGCTAATAGGTCGTTCGCCCCGCATAGTTTCGCGAAGTCGCCGGACGAGTGCTCAACACCCGAAACGACATGTACATGCTCCCAGTAGACGACGAAGAGCAAGACAGGCAAGATATCGAGCACAGAGCTCTCTACCTTGTCCTCGACGGGTTGTATGCGGCTCCAGACCTCGTGGCCAAAGCTATGGCTCCGAGGCAAAATCGTCCATCGGCCGTCTTGGATATAGGAACTGGCTCGGGTATATGGTAAGTTGAACTTCTGAACCCTACATCAGTAAGTAGCTGACACGGATAGTATCTCAACTACCTAGGGCGATGGACATGGCAAGGGAGTTTCCTCACGCCGAAGTTGTTGGAATCGATCTTGCACCGCCAACACTTCACAGGTAATCAGCGTCTTATCTAACAAACTCTAGTTCGCCTCTTAACGACCTATCAATCTTCCTAGCGAAGCTATCCCTAACAACTGTCGGTTCGAGGTGGACGATGTAAACTACGAACTCGCACACTATGCAGACGTACGTTCCAAGTCCGACTCCGACCAATCAAGTCCGCGCACGCTGACTCTTCGCGACAACCTTTGATTAGTGTTTCAATGTCGTTCACATGCGAAGTATAGCTCAAGGGATTCGTGAGTCCTTCCTTCCCTTCCCCCGTATTTCTAGTCTCTCATATCCCCTGTTTTTCCAAGGCAACTACAAGGACACCATCCACCGCGTAGCCCAGACCCTGCGATCGGGTGGAGTGCTTCTTCTCTCAGCAGGCGCTTACAGCTTCTTCGGCGAGGATCGTCAACCAATCCCGCTCGTCGAGGAAGGCCAACCCGGCTGGACTGCCTGTCAGGCTTTGCTGACGAAGGTCTACGAGATAGGGTTAGTCTTCCTTTCTACCTAGCCTTCGTTGCACTCGTCGGAAGCAATATATTAAAGGATAACCCAACTCGGTTTAGCAGGCGAAGCGGAGCCGACCTTGACGCGCCAAGTCAATGGGACAAGTGGCTAGAAGCCTCGCCATTCTACACGGACGTCGGGGTGGAGGATATCTACGTCCCCATCGGTCCGTGGATCCCGAGTAAGTCAAAGCCCTTGCCTTCCCTCATCTTTCCCGTGTACTCATGACTGTGTTTTATCCGTGGAACCTCGAGTAGACTTGGACTTGCGCTGCCAGCGAATCGCACAACTCACACAAATCGACGCAGCGAGGGCCTTCCCCGCCTTCAAACCGCTCCTGTTATTGGGAGGCGTGGACATGGATACCGCAGAACGGTGGATCTCGGTAAGTCCTCCCGATTCCGCTCAGTGTTCATCCCGATCCACGACTGCTCAACGTGTCCTGACGTGCGTTCTCGGACGAACAGACCGCCGTGAAGGAAGTGCAACAAATGCGACCGAAGCTCTTTTTCCGGTGGCGTTACGTCTGGGCCGTCCGAACCAAGAAAAAATGGTATGAGATGGAGTGAACGCATATATCCTTCTATCCGTGTGGAAAATCGTGCTCCGGAGGGCGTCGCTTTGTTTCCAAGTCCTCATTGCTTCCGCGCGCAACTTCTTTTTCCTTTTCATCCTCTTGAGATACTTCTTCCGTTGCTTTGGGCCCTCTCCTTGAGAGCTGTAAATTATGAAATTTCCCTTTCTTTCAATTGTACTGCTACCAATACATATACATGTATGTACCGAGTAAATAACGAATGTACTATTAATGTCTCGGGGTGTCATTACAACTCGACCGCTAACCGGGCAACTTTCACCCCCAAGGACCAATCGAATGTGAATCGGGCGCGAGGAAAGAAAGGCGTCGTGTGGAGGAGAGAAGTTGGGCAAAACTCACATCCAGTTTCCCATCGACGCCGAAGGTAGCTTCGGGCATGCGATGTAAGCGACCCCGGGTGGAAGTTGGCGCGCTCGACCCTAGATCTGCTAGGAGAGTTCTTGACCTTCACACCCAGACTACACCACACGTGTAACACCCCTGAGGTGGTCATTCGCCTTCTTGTCCATCCTCACCTGCTCCTGGACCCTGCTCTTCATTCTCCAACTCCAGCTGAGCTTCCAATTCCGCTTGCATCCGCGCGGCTTCGGACGCGGCGGCAATGGCACGCTCGAGAAGCGAGGTCTGCTCTTCATTGAGGTTATATCCGACGAGGAGTGACGGTTTAGGTGCAGATGAAGGAGGTGCAGGAAGAGGTGCAGTCGCAAGTCCTGCGGCGGACGACAAAGCGAGCCCATTCTGCGGGGAAGCCCCTCCAGTGTGAGTCGCTTTGACAGAAGAGGATAGCTTCTCCGTGACGTGCCGTTGGAGTAAAGGGTGAAGCACCATCGCTCTGTCTTGGGCAAGTGCGATGGCGTCTTTCGGGAGCTCGCCTTCCTCCAGTTCGTCGATCTCCATCGGGTCGGACTGAGCGACGGCTTTGACTCTCCGCGTGGAAGATTGGATGTCAGATGGATCCGCTTGGACTTCCTCGATCGCTCCTCGGGCGCACGCTTCGGAGGACTTGACGTTGGCTTTATGCCTTCGAAGCGCGTCTCGCCTCGTGAACCGCCTGTGACAGCCCCCGCACCGGTACACCATCGTGTCGTGAGACTTTTCGTGTCGCTTGAAGTCGTACTTGCGGGCGAACGCCGCGGTGCAGCGAGGACATTTGAACGGCCTGTCGAACGAGTGCACCGATTCGTGCTTTCGCAGGTAAAACAGTTTCGAGAACGTTTTTCCGCAGGTCGGGTAGAGACAAGGGTACACCGCCGTACCGATGTCTTGGAAGTTGGCTTGAATGGATTGCAGTTGCCGGACGGGGAGAGGTGTACCTGAGTTGTAGATGGTCTGATGCGCTCGAGCGAGTGGGTCCGTGATGTTGGCTGAGATAATTACAACGTCGTACAGGATACCGAGAATCTGCACGAGCCCGCTGATCTCCTGAAGTACCTCTACGTGCCGCGTCGCTGGTCCAACGGCAGAGGTCGCACAGAAGAGAAAAACGTGATGCAGCGGGCCTTGAATGGAGGCTACCGCATTAGGATCTAACGGGATGCCTTGAGCGATAGTGTGCGTTAAGGTGTTGTGCACGATCGAAAGAGCGTGATGTACTTGGTCTAA